>APFE030773591.1:124567-192711 GCA_000404065.3 Pinus taeda
TATTTTTAATAAAATAATATATAACGTGTCCTAACGTGTCCTGTTCCGGGGGGTCAGCGTGTCCGAATCCGACACCACGAATCTCGAATCCTACGTGTCCCGAATCCCCGTGTCAGGTGACTTAGGTGATGACACAAATCTGACCAACCATCACTCAAAATTGTGCATCCTGTAAGCTTCCAAGACTCTTTAATCTCAGCCAACTTTCTTGTCACTGTTTTTTGCTCTCTTTAGCAAAGTTGTCCTTAAAGCTTCAGATCCAGGAGGAACATAGCCCTTCCCAAAATCAATGGCCTTTTTAGTTACATTTTTAAAATATGGACTCCTCGCCACATTAAAGGGAATTGCACATGCATAAAAGAATTCTGCAACAACATCATCAACTGCCTGTTTTTCAACAGGTTTCCAGAATTGATTTAATGTTTTGGTTCCACCTGTTTTTGCTTGAGTAGAACTTGTTCCACCAATGTTTGAGATTGAATCAATGGTGTTGGAGGAAGACATGACAATCTCCTTCTCAATTCACTGCCTCTTATTTACCCTTTTCTCCTTTTGCATCTGTGAATTGTAATGGTTTTTCTGCACTGTGGCTTTTTGTTCATCAGTGATCTTAGTGCAGGCTTCAACACCACCTCCACTTCCATTGCTAATACCGAGAAGGTGATCCACTGCTCTAGTTAAAGTGCCAGTGAAATCATGTCCACACAGCGGACGTGAAAGATTATAACCATATTTTTTGATAAAATTCCAAGCTACAACTGTTGATTTTGGGGGTGCCATTGAAATTTGAAGGTTCTGAACCTCTGATTGTTGAAAACTGGTGAAGGCTTGAAGTTTGAAATGTCTGCAATTTTTTTTGAATTTACATTTTCATTAGTTTTATTTTTTTTCGCAGAATGAAACATAATTTTTTTTTTCAACTAAATATCAGTCAGTTAAATAATAAATATCAGGTTCCAAACTTTCATCTTCCAATCTGCTCTGTCTATTCAAGTTTGAATGAAACTGTCTATTTGTAAAGGCTGCTGTCTATTATCCATTGCTTTAAATTTCTGAAGTTGAAACTTAACTATTGCCAAATAAATTTCTGATGTTTGGACTCTGGAGGAACAGTCTGTTGATACATCATTCAGCCTGACAGAACTGGGTAAAAATGCAGATGAAAAAAGACTTGAGAGTGTACATGAATGAAACTTTCCTGAAAGCTAAAGCAGACTATATCAAAGCAGAAGCAGACACCTGGAAAGAGCATAAGCTGTTGCTGGATATAAAATGTATGGACAGGTTATATAGAAGAGAAAATCTACAGAAAAAAAATCGATATAAGCCTGCTGTCTAATGATGGGATCCCGATAACAAGGTTTTAAAGCTAATCACTGGGAGTTAAATGAATATGATACATTGATACATATAAATTTAGACTTGCATTAACATCATACAAGTTTACAACTTGAGGGAGATTGGAATACCAATTTAAATCCAGGTACTGCAGGTGCATCAGTCATTGATATCTCAGACTTTCCATTGCAAAGTGGAAATCTTTGTCGCTACCATTCTCAAGGTTTCTCAGTTTCTGTGGTAGAGCCTAGAGGAGAAAGTTGCCCCTTTTCTCATGAGTCATAACTGATTGTTTAATTATTTAATTTTTGTTCTAAATGTGTTGTTTTCTTCTTGCTTTCATCCCATTCTTACATATCCCTTTCTGTGCATACTGTTTTATTATATTTGAATATGAGAAGCATATTTCAAATTTAAATCACAATGTTTTTTTTTTTGCTTATGTTCATTCGCTGTTCTGTTGTGTTGTCTGCCAGCTGGGGTTGTGTTGATTGATATTTGTGAACTTATTGGGGAATTGCTAATATATTGTTTTGATTCTATTAATGGAATTATCAACAGAACTATATGTTGTAATCATATTTATGCTGTTATTTCTCTACAGGAGCAGTTTGAACACTAGTGTGTGAGACATTGTCTATGGGAGTCATAGCCAGGCACAAATGGTTGCATCATTTCCATTGCATTGGTCTCGAGTTATAAACATTGTTTGTAGCAGAGCTGGATGTATGGACTATGAGACCTATTTAGTGCCATAACCTGACTGATAACTTAATCTCTGGGCTGCGTATCAGTGGCTGGCCGCTGAATTGTGCATAGCTTTGGGAGGGGTTCGAAGCAGCTACAGCCTACATGCTACAGTGAAGGTGTATTGTTCTCTAGTGGGACCGTGGGATGTGACTCAGGAGTCAGAACTATTAATCTGAGTCCAGCAGGAGGGAGGAAGGACTCCCTGAGCAATGGAAATGGCAGTGGAAGGGTATTGTCTGATGGGCATCTTTCATCTGCTTTGCGGGTTGGGTCTTTTCAGCTAGATAGTCAAGGGCATCCTAGAGAACTTTCACGTGAGAATATAGACTTCGAACCTATTCCTAGGACATTATCTAGTTCTACAGCAAACATCACCTACAACAAACTTATGAAAAACATCACCTACAGGCTACAACAAACTTGCAAAGTGTAACTGTGTAACCAAACTTGTAGGCTGTAGACTGTAGTCTGTATGTTGCAGGCTGCAGCTTGCTCACGCGGAGAGTGGAGTGCGGACTGGTTGTTCGAACTTCGGTTGAACGGTTGAAACTTGAGGACTTGAAGCCTGAAGGCTGAGGTCAATGGGCATGACTTGTCAGTTGCTGCAGCATCGCTCGGTGGTAGACTGGGTTATCAATGAGCACAAGACGAAGATAGTCACAGGTCCGAGATGCCCATCAAACCGTATCGGTATAAGTTATAACCCTCCGTTAGGCTAAAACCCGACGTCCGCAAACAATGAAACCAAAATAATCCATTTCGAATGTTTTTAAATCGAACCTAAACGATTTTCATCTAACTTGAAACAAACTTAAACGAACTTAAACGATTATATTCGGATTAAAGTTCGAATTTGGCTTGAAGTTCGAGTTCGCCATAAAGTTCGGCGAACTTGAACGAATAAGTTTGTATTCGTTTGAAGTTTGGTGAATTTCGAACTTATTCATTCAAATTCGCCAAACCTGGGGACTAAAGGTAAAACCAATGACAAAGAAAAAGGTAAAGCCCCTGAATTTGCTCACTATGTTGTGGCACATTGTAATATTGGAGTAACTGAAGACTTGTTCAATGCTTCACTTGCTTCTTGGAAAAATGATTGGTTTCTTGATTCAGGGGAAACTTGCCACATGACTTCTAGAAGAGATTTTTTTGAAGAGTTTACTGACAATGGTGATGGAGAAATATACTTTGTAGACAAATCAAAACTCAAGCCATCACGGCTTGGCACAATGAGACTCAAACTGCCGAGTCTTCCAGACTTTCTTCTACATGATGTTTTATATCTCCCAGCGCTGAGAAGAAACTTGCTGTCCTTGGTCCACATCCGCCAACAAGGACACTCAATTCATATGTTTGATGGCAAGGTTGAGGTCAGAAAAGCATCAGATCACTCACTTGTCATCACGGGGATAGAAGAAGAAAGACTTTTGAAGTTGCAAGGTACCTCTGCTCGTGCACAAAACTTCTCATACAGTTCTCATTATGATGAAAGTACATTTCCATCAAGTTTTTTATGGCATGCTAGATTTAGACACTTGAACTATGACAACCTTCGCTTGTTGAAAAAAAATGGTGTGACTGGCTTGCCTACAATTCCTAGGAAAATTAAGCAATGTGATGCTTGTATTCTAGGAAAGCATAACAAATAGTTTTTTCATGATTCACATTCTAGAGCACATAGAAAACTTGAACTCAGTCATTTAGATTTATGTGGTCCAATGCCTGTTCCTACTGCAAATGGAAATAAATATATGATGACATTTATTGTTGACTATGCCAGAATGTGTTGGGTTTATTTATTGAAGAAAAAATATGATGCTTTTCAAACATTCAAGAACTTTCATACATGGATTGAAAATGATGCACAATTTCATATTGACTCTATTCACATTGATAATGGAAAATAATACACTTCAAATGAATTTGAAAACTATCTTCACCAGCATGGGATCAAACATCAAACAACTGTGCCTTATAATCCCCAACAAAATGGAGTAGTTGAAAGAATGAATAAGACAATTTTAAATATGGTACGTTCCATGCAATTCTATGTACCATGTATGTAAAGAATAGATGTCCATCTAATGCTATTAGAAATAAGACTCCTTATGAACTATGGTATGGCCACATTCCTTTGGTAAAGCATCTCGGGGTCTTTGGTTCCACTTGTTATGCCTTGATACCAAAGGAACAAAGAAACAAATTTGGTGCAAGGAGTCGTAAGTGCATCTTCTTGGGGTATTCAAATACCTCCAAAGCACACCGTCTCTATGATAAAGTTAATAAGAAGTTTGTTGTATCTAGAGATGTAATCTTTCTTGAATCTTCCAAAGCTGACAATGTTGTTGAGTGGTGACTCGATCGCTTGGATAGATTCGGACATGCAAAATCATTTCAAGAATTTGATAATCAAATTCCACAACTTGAAGGGGGAATTCCTATACTGGATCAATTTGTCGAATCTTCTGCTGAAGCACTCTCTCCCCCACATGAAGCTCCAACCACTGATGATATTTTGAGTGATGCGATTGACAGAATTGGGAGACTCAATCTTGATTCAGTCCCAACTCAGTCAACTGAGTGGCTTGGGCCATAAGGTCCTCCAAAATCGTTGACAAAGACACTTGAAAGTGTTCATCATGATAGATTAGAAACACAGGAACAAGAAATTCAACTAAGAAAAATGGAGGTGATATGGATGTTTCTTATGATTGTGAACTGAATTTGTCTACAGATTTTGAACCAACTTCCTTCAAAGAAGCGGCTTCTCATGATGATTGGAAAGAAGCGATGCAAAAGGAGTATGATGCCTTGATAAAGAATGGCACTTGGAAGCTGGTTGATCCTCCATTGGGAACCAAACCAATTGGCTGCAAGTGGGTGTACAAGAACAAATATAAAGTTGACGACTCACTTGACAAGCATAAAGCCAAGCTTGTGGCAAAAGGTTTTGCACAGAAGGAAGGGGTCGATTATGAGGAGACTTTTGTCCCCACAACAAAATGGGCTACCATCCAGACACTCTTTGCATGGGCAGCTCAGAACGGTTGGAAAGTCCATTAAATGGATGTAAAAACTGCTTTCTTGAATGGAGATTTGAAAGATAATGTTTTTATGTCCCATCTAGAAGGATTTGTTGTGAAGGACCAAGAACACAAAGTATGAAAGCTTGTGAAATCCTTGTATGGCCTCAAGCAAGCACCGCGAGTCTGGTATGAAAAGTTAATTGAGCATCTTCTGAAACTCAACTACAAACATTATGATCTTGATGATGCAACTTTGTTTGTCAAGAAAGTTGGCAAAACAGTTGTATATCTTGTGGTGTATGTAGATGATCTTTTGATGACAGGGAACAATGAGAGCCGCATTGCATCCATTAAGAAGGAATTGAGGAAAGGTTTTGAAATGACTGGTTTGGGCCACCACTATCTTGGTATTGAAGTAACTCAACATCCGAAGTTTGTATTCCTCTCTCAGAAGAAGTACATTGGAGATCTGTTGAACAGGTTTGGCATGGCTGAGTGTAATCCTTTGACTACTCCGATGGAACAAAACTTGAAGCTCACGTCCATTCAAGGAAAAGAATTTGAGGATGCAACAAAGTGTAGACAACTTGTAGGAAGTCTCAACTACTTGACTACTACCAGACCAGAGATTTCATTTGCTGCTGGAATCCTCTCCAGGTTTATGCAAAATCCTTGTGAGGGATATTGGTTTGCTGCAAAAAGGGTTCTAAAGTACTTGAAGGGAACTGAACACTTTGGACTCAAGTATCCATAGATGGGCGACTTCAACTTGATTGGATACTCTAATTCAGACTTCGATGGAGACAAAGAAACTGGGGTATCTACTTCAGGTTATGCTATGAGTCTTGGATCAGAAATTGTCTCTTGGAGATCACACTAACAATTAGTTCCAACAGATTCCACAACAAAGACAAAATATGTGGCAACAAAGGAATTTGTGTGGCTCAGGAAAATTCTAGAAGACTTGTAGGTGAAACAAGTGCATTCAACTCCACTCATGATTGATAACACCTCTGCAATAAAGTTGGCCAAGAACCCAAAGTTCCATGATCGAACAAAGCACGTCAATACAAAATACCATTTGATTCGACATCATGTTGATGCCAAAACAATCCATTTATGCCATTGTTCCACTAATGAGCAGATTGCAAACATCTTCACCAAAGTGCTTGGAAGAGAAAAGTTCGAAAGGTTCAGAACGATGCTTGGATTTACCAACATCCCTTCAGATTAACGCGGGAATCTTGACACCTAATCATTGGGATTTGGTGAATATATGTAAATAATGTAAATAGTAAATAATGGAGAATAAGAATATGAGGAGGCACTGGGAGGTGAAGCCCAAGAGTCTCTCCCTCCTTGTATATATCCATGAGCAATCTTAGTGAAGAAACACAATTTCATTTGAGGAGTTACCTCTTGGCTTGACATATACCATTCTGGTTAATGACTACAAAGGTATATATATTGGTTAGCCCAATGTCATGTCACTTAAAATATTCCTCATATACAATATTAACTGTGGTCCTAGCAGCGAACATTTCTCTTGATTTATGGATCTACAATATTCATCGAAATGCATGTGGTTGACATAACATATTTGTTGCAAAATCTAATACCACGACATGTGCATAAACTTTTGCCAAGTATCTTGTCAGTGTCACTGAAGAAGGAAAGTTACTTTGAGACTGGATGTCCAAGTGTACGTAACCCTAGTAGTTAACCTAGTTTAGATGTATGAGTACTCTGGTGGAACACGTGGTGTTATGGGAATCCCTTGCTGCCCTTGCTTACAAAAAATGTTTGTAGTACGAGTGTTGATGTCTAGATATTAATCCCATTAAACAAGGGTACTAGTAAATTCAATTACATTTCTGCATAAAGTGAACTTTAATATTATTCCATGCAATCTTCTTATATAACCATTACTGGGAACATGCTATAGAATGGTTCAGCAGCTTGTTTATCCTTTAGCTAGTTTAACTTTTTTTTTTTTTTTTTCAAGGGTGGTGGTCAGGGTTAATTTACTTGCAAAATATTTCCCTTCTTTTTGTCTCACTTTTTGATTTTAGGGTGCAGTTTCAGTTTACGTATGTGGCTTTATTGCTCTAGCTGTGTGAACTTCTCTGACTAAAGCTGTTAATAATTGCAGGAGTTCAATCTCTTTGTATGCATCTATTACAAAGATAATTCCAGACTTGAATGAAAAGGATAGAGACAAAGGCTGTATCCTTTGGAAAGCTTGTACCTTGAGCAGGAAGTTGTGATTTAGTTTATGTTCTATTATAATATTTTTCACATAGAGATATTAATATGTTAATTAGTTTAGTTTAATGGTGGAGGCACTACTTGGCATGTGGATACTATTGAACTTTTCCTGAAAGAATTTATTTTTAGTGTTATTTCTTTTCCAGCCTATTTGATTGAAATGAACATAATTTACCCTGTGTTCTAACTTCTATGCTAGTTTCTGTATCTCTAGTTGCAACCAATGTTATAAGAACTTGACTGGTCATTGAACTGTTTGACCCCAAAAATGTGAACCGGACTGGAACTGGAACTGGCTGATTCAGTGCTGAACTGGCCTAAAACTGCCCACATCACCCGACTGAACTGGTTTTGCCTCCAAACTGGTTCGGTCCAGTTCTAATAACACTAGGTGCAACTGTCTCCAAGCCTTATATTCAATATTGTAAGGGGACAAGTAATATAAACTAGGAGTGCATTTGTTACAAAACAGGGATTTTTACATCATCCACAATGATTGTAAAAACTTAGAAGCTTTAATAGCTTGAACCATGGAGCATGATAGAAAATAACATTGCAGTATCCTAGTAGAATTGCATATCTTGGATATAATTCAATAAATAGCGGCACTTGTGTCCCTGAACTCTTACAGATATTGTAGACAGGGACAGGAGTAAAATGGAGAGGTTCGAGTTTGATCAGACAACAATGTCTAATGTTGAGCTATGTAACAGGCTATGGAATATGGGAGACACAATCCAAAGGCACTAGCATTGGACATGGCTAGTATTTTGCGTACAATTGTGCAAGCTAAGGTTTCCCAAGGCTGGTCAATGTTGTAAGAATCTGGTTGAACCAGGTTGTCAAAGTTTCCAAGGTCCAACGAATGAGGAACATACAAATAATATGATTGCATTTTGTAAGTAAAATTATAGTGACGTGAGATTGATTTAATCTCTCACTTCATTTCCGTACGTCATTCTCATATTTTCTTCTTTTGAAAGGTTATATTTTGATGTTTCATTCTCTAATCAGTTGCCATATTTTATGCTTGTGAAAATCAAGCTCTTGTTTTTTGAATCTGTATTTTGTGAGAGCTCTTGCAGGGATGGTCATATATAATAATATGTTCTGTACTTCGTTCTGTCCCCTGGCCGATCTACTTCCTGTCAATTTATGTATTCTACTGTTAGTGAGAAGGATAATGGCCATTACTAGCCGTTAATTTATTAGATCATTTTAGTATTTTGATTAGTCATATTTTTTAGCTTCTTCATGAAAGTAAAAAAAAATATCACAACGGGCCACTTTTCCCTGTATAAATTGCTTCTGTTGTTGGCGTCTATGTGGTGATATGCGCCCAATTAAACTTCTTTTTCATCCCAATACTAATTCCCGATAACATTTTTATTCATGAGAAGTCCTTTATATTCACAAGAGATGAATATACATGTTGCTGTCCTGGACAGGACTATTGTTCATGTCTTTTCTGCATATCTCATCCAAACTCTGGTCCGACATGTGATCTTATTCAAAAACTATTTACACAGTACAGTAAGAACATTTTATCTGTAGTAGGAAAATAACAATTCCTGATACCATGATAAGCTTTTAAAAATCAATCTATTGATCAGTTTCATCTATGTCATTGTAAAACAGTTTTAAACTTATAATATATTCAATATTCTCTGTATATCCTCTATTATCATTTCATTGTCATGCTTAAAGTGGGCATTCTGAAAATGGAGAGGTCTAAGCTTCATAAGATGTACAAATACATGAATTTCATGTTAAAATTTTAATGACTTGAATAACTTATAATATATTCAATATTCTCTGTATATCCTCTATTATCATTTCATTGTCATGCTGAATGTGGGCATTCTGAAAATGGAGAGGTCTAAGCTTCATAAGATGTACAAATACTTGAATTTCATGTTAAAATTTTAATGACTTGAATTGTCGGCTTATAGTTTTGTATAATTCAGCTTGTCACTCTTTCTGTTTTCCCGTATATTTAAGTTGTAAAGTTTACTGAATCCTCTTTGGAGTAAACCAAAAACATGCTTGTGTTTACTCTGTGTTTCTATACATAATTGTACTGTGTGTTTCCATACATTCATGCTGTGCAATGCTCAATACCTAAAATTTAAATATCATCACTTTGCTGCCAGGATAGCTTGGAGTTCAGCATTTCATCGACAAGTTGCCTTCTAGTGGACTTAGTGGTCTAGTGGATAACTTAAAGCCAATTCACTATAGCTATACTTGCTTTACTTAAAAGCATTGCCGTTGGTTCTTTTGTCAGGTTTCTTTTTGTCATGATTTTAGGTGTAATAAATTGTAAAACCCATGTATACTATTGGGGTTGCCTGTAAGTTAAGCTATATCTCTGAACGTCATTTTTACAAATTAAATATATAACTAGTGTTTCACAGGGATGTATATCTTATTGTGGGGGCAGCCCTCCATGTCGCACACTCCATGATGGCAGAATACTTGTGGAAATGTTTCCCTGCATCCGCTTTGGACAAAATGCATGGGAAATGTTTGCCCAGTCTCAAAGGAGGATGTCTGGGCAACCCCTCCTCCAACCCCTTCCCTGAACCCAGATTTTTTGTCCAAAAACCCATGAAGACAAAACAAAGTTTTGAAGAGTCTACGACTTTGGTAATTGATGGTAATATTAAATTCTTAAAGTAAAATGATAGAAAAGGTAAGATAAAGGAGAACACCACTTCTACATTATTCTTTATCTTGTTTTTTAATCATTTTACTTGAATTTTTAACATTACCATTAATTGTTTTAGAATGTTTGAGAGTGAACCACAGTGGACTTCATATGGAGAATGTAGACTTTGATATCCCATTCAGAATTCAGGAAACTTAATAGTTCTTAGGATTTCAACATTGATAGGGTTATAGCATTTCCATTAGATTTCAGAATGATGAATTTGCATGAGAGAATTGTTATTGTTGGGAAATTATCATTATATTATTTTTATTTTTAGAATTTTAGAGATGGGGACCCTTATTCTAGGGATGCTTACGCCCTGACAACTGAATTTACCTAATATTTGAGGGTGCTCCCACATGTCCCCCTTGTGTCCTCCCTTGTCCCATAAACTTGGTGGAGCATAGTTTAAAATCCCTATAAGACAACTTTTATTTATTTATTGTGGTTGTTACATACTAGAAGATAGTTTTGCAATAGAGATAAACTGTAATCGAGATTTATAATTGCTTCTAATTGACAAAGGTAGATGTTGGTGACTAAACCTTGAGTTGTATAACATTAGAATGTGCAAGCCTTTAGTGAAAGTTGCAAGTAACACATTATAATGTGTGCCGGGAGCTAAGTCACATGGTTCTAGTTGAAGTTTGCATCTGGCAACAATCTTTGGATTAGGTTTGTCTATATACATTTTTCCAATATATATGAATCTTTCACATAAAATATAAGTTAAAGTAGTAAGAAATCAACATTAATAAATCTAAAAGAATGTTACAATGGACATGTAAACTACAAGGATGGTTTATGTTGATTTTTGTAGTTTGTGACGTATTCCAAGCCTTGAGGATCGAGGGTTTGGAGGAAGGAGCTCCACAAGTGGCCTTGTGGGCTTGAACCCAAGCTTGGGGTTTTGCACCCATCGATGTCTGGGCCAAAACTATGACGAGATTGCGATATGTGATGGACAATGATGATAGTAGATGACAAGATGAATCCAATGCATCGAGAATTGTCCAATTCCGAGTTGTCGTTGAAGAGATTAATTTTCGAAGTCAATGAGTGGGCTTGTGTCACAAAGTTTAGGTCAACCTTGTATTTTTGGTCACCTTATGACAGTTGGCAACCCACCTTCATGAGATTCATTGAAGCCCTTGAGATGGCTATATAATAAGGGCATGTGTGAGGTTATTTAACACATCCTAGTCATAATCCATCAAAGAAATAACTCTAAAATAGACAACGGCTAAGGCAACAAGGACGAAGAGGCAAGGAAGCCAAGATAGAGAAGAAATATCTTTGAGTTTGGGTGCGGGTTCCTTGGGAGAAGACAATGCAGGTCTGAGGCATCCTTGTGGAGGTTAGGAGGTCAGGTTAGTATGGAACATAGGTATGTAGTGGATGTTTTCTGTGCTAGATAGGGTGTGATATATTTATGTAAAGGGCCACAGGTCGTTGGTTGTTGCAACAATGTGTAGGAGCGTTGATTGAGTGGGCCTAAAGGCCTAGGAAGGACCTCCTAACCCAACCACAGTTACCTAGAGGAAGCTGCAACCAAAACATGGGTATTCTCCATGTGATTGTGGGCTAGTTTGGTTGTTGAAACAACAAGCTTACTGTAGGGTGTTGTAGGGTGTCTTGTGAAGCTTTTCCAAGGCCCATAATAGTGCAATGCATAAAATGCCTAGTTTGGACAACAAAAGGAGCAACTCCTTGGGAGAGGACTACATTGTGTTTGGGCAGTGGTTTAGGGTTGTTGTTGTGTGCCCTAACCAGTCTTGTGGATGCACAGATCCCAAGGTAAGGAGACAACAACAATATATTGCAAATATCTTCTTGATTGGAGGTATGTTAGTTGGATAACCATCCTAGCTTAGGACAATTTTGTGATCATCTTATGGCAAGTTCATCAACAATAGAGCATGTGTCAAGAGGAGCAATAGGAGGTTGCAGAGCAGAGGTATATTAGTCCTCTTGAGTTGATGTGACTTGCGGGTGGATGGTGTCCTTGGAGAGGCAGATTTGAGGAGTTTGTTAGCAGCCATGTGGAAGGGTCTCCATAGGTGTTGGATGCTCTAACTAGGAGCATATGCTACAACAGGATTGGTCCGTGGTGGTTTGTAGGAGGGCAGTGTGAGAGTGGACCAAGTGTGAACGTGGATTGGACATTTATGGTCTGGTGGAGGACAACGTGATAGTGCCCAAGTTGGAGCTTGGTGTGCACCATCTTCATGGACTTAGATGGTTGCTAGAGTGGCAGTTGTTGAGCTCAAGTTTGATGAGCCAGAGGAGTAATCGAGCAACCCTAGACTTGTGTGTAGAGAAGGACTTCTACAACAGATGATGGGAAGCCCTCTTAGCCCATGTTCATTGTGGGAGATGGGCATGTTGTGGTGATAGGTGGTAACCCTCCGTGCCCTATGTTGGTTTTCATTGGAGCAACGCAGGAAGACGATAGTGGATTGAAATCCCTGAGTAGCTGAGAGGCAATAGTGGGTAGATTGAGAGTTGTTCACAAACGAAGTTGTGAATAACTTGACAAGAGTTTTGATGTGTTGTGCCCTTGATGGACTAAGGCACAACTAGTGAGCAAATTGGATAGTCGAGATTCAATGGCCAGATGGACTTGGATCGTTGATAGAGGTAGTGTTGTAGATTGGGAGTCGAAGGATCGGGCATGTACAGGGTACGACCGAGAGGAGCTGAGAGAGCATGTGACAACCAGAGGACCAAAGTATCTTGTTGAAGGGTAGATTGGTTGTTGATGGATTGACACCAAACCCCAATTTTGTATTCTTGTACTAGTGGATGTATAAGGGCCATTATCCCTAGTATGGGAGCCCTAGATTGTTGTATTATTTAGTTTGATTAATATAACGAAGTTGGGTTGTTGTACATATTTGTACAATATTTTGTAAAAAGTTGTCTATATTTTGTGCAGTAGTAGATTTATTGCTGCTTATATTGCGTTGTGCAAAGTAGTTTCGTTGTGATTCTTGGTTTGGTAGCGTCAGAGATTTAAGACTATCCCAGACACCAAGATCATGGAAAAACAATAGTTTATGAGTTTGAGTTGTGACATGAGGTTTACAAGTAACAGGGAAAAGAAAAGATGACTCAATCAATACTAGTGAGGTTTGATGAATTTGAACGAACCTCAAATTTTTTTTTAGGTTCACCTAATTTCAAACCTTGAGGTTGAAGTTTGATGAGCTTTGCGACACATGCCATGAATGACTGTACAAAACTACTATAGTTTTGTGCAACAATGTTCAAGTTACTTATCTCAATTCGTAATTCTATATTTGTAATTTATAACTTACATCTAAAGCATCCAAGTGAATGATAGAGGTCTCCACAAAAGAAAATTGATGAGGATGTCAAAAACTTATAGAACATGTATTTATTAATTTCATGGTAAGGATACCTCAATTTGAGAATTGTGTCTTTTAATCAAGTTGACCTGGCTTTCACAACCACTACATAACTAGAAATTCAGTGTCACTATTATATCTTTGTCCATGGCACATCAAAATTATTGTTCATGGAAACCATATCATTGTGAGAAGAAAGGGAATTAGGTGTTGTCAATCCATGAGGCTTTGTTTTCCATGGATTAACAATTATGGTTATTGTGCCTTTGTATTAATTTTGTTTTTTATTTGAAACATAAGTGTTAAACACACACATGATAGTGCACAACAAATTAAGATAAGCATGAGTTACCTTTTTATTCATAAAGATGTACATTTATAATACATTGTTATGATTGTTGGATCCATATTCCAAGGTCCCTTGGACTCCTTTTGACTGTTCAACTTCCACACCATAACCTTTAGCGGATTAGGTGTCCAACACCCCCCTCCCCCCCTTAATTTGAAGGGGTATATCTGAGTCTAAGAAGAGAGCTATAATACAAAAATACAACAATGCATGACACCAATAGGTTGAATGTTCTTTTTGTAATGATGTAATAAGGTGGGAGAGCTCGAGGTTTCAACCATCAATGGTTTGAGGATGACAACCAACATTGGAATGCTTAGTGCAACCCTTGGAATTCTTCTAAATCTGGCAAGAAGCTGAAGTCTTTTGCTGGAGGAAGTGCTCCCAATTTTTGTGAAAAGGGAGACCTTTGGGTTTCAAACCTAGAGTGCTTATTGCGATTCCCAAAACTCTTCCAAATTTGGTAAGAAGCTAAAGTCTTTTGCTAGAGGAAGTGCTCCTTATGTTTTGAAAAGAGAGATGTCCAACCTAGAAAAAAAAGGAGGTCTTCAATTTGTGGTGGTTTAAGGAAAGCCACCAACCAAAGGCATGCTTAGGGGATTCTTTGTCTCTGGCTACGACTTTGAATCTGTGTATGGTTGTCTTTGGATGTAGGCTTAGGAAACAGGTTCAAGCTCTGACTCAGGCTTGCTTGATGTATCTGTGAAGCTTGGAGATGACCATCAATTTCCCCTTGTCAAATACAAGGTGAGAAGATGAGAAAAACTCAATTGGAAGACTTTTCAAAACTCGAGAACAAATTCACTGATATGAGCAAAATATCTTCTTCGTTGTTGAAGCCCATTGCTAAGAAGCAATCCATCCAAGGTGAATCTTTGTACTTGCTGGAGGTTTATTTTTGAAGCATATGTTTGAAGAATGAGTGTGTTGACCACAATGCTTGCACGGGTGAAGATCAAAACAATGATATTTCACATGGCCAACTCTGTCACAATGTTGGCATTTGACTATCTTTTGTGAAGGAGGATGAAGAGTAGGATCTGAAAGAGGTGAAGATGAACTAGCATGAAGAAACCCAACACATTGAAATTGAATGGGCTTGGAATAGTCTGGAGTATGAAAGGACACATACTTATCATATCCAAGATTGGTTCTGTGCTTGTTGTTGACAAGCTCTTCCCAAGGTCTAATCATGGGCTTGGGAAGTGCAACTGAGTTTTTGCATTTGCGTGCAAATATGCTCTTGAATCAACCTCAACTTCACTGTCATGATTACCATTTGCATGTTGATGGGAGCCAACTTCAATGTTATTGATTTGATCAATTTTTGGCAGTTGATGGGTGTTTGTCTTGAACTCAAACAAAGGGTTGTTTTGAACAAAAACAAGTTCAGAATGACGCTTACGTCGCTGTAACCCATCTCACTGAAATTGTGAGTCAAGTTGTAAGAAATTAATATTTTCTCGTTTGTTTTGCAGACATGCCTGAATGTCAGAGAGATTGTCTTTGCTGATTTTGATTGTGTCATCAGTAGTAGATTGTGTTAGAGTTTTCAAGAACTCTAATACTTCATGAACTTTGGCCATTTTCTCAGCGAATAATGAGAAAAAGATAGACAATATAAAATCCTTAGTGCTAAACTCCAAATTAGTGCACCAAATCTGTTTAGTTATGCTTACACCTTAGAGTTTCGAAAAAGCATAAAGTAATATAGTCGCCCTTAAGGCAAATAGTCAAACAACAAAAAATAATAAACAACTTTATTAACAACACAAAAATGATTGGCCCTCTTAACAGTTCACGACATACCTCAAATATATACCACTGCAATTAATATAAGCAACAACTCATAATGTTAACCATTGTCCATACGTAGCCTTTAAAAAATTTCAACACACAGGATTGGAGCATACCATTACACACATATTTCAAATAGAGGGATTCCAACAAGTGAAATGAGGGACTTGATTATTTGGAGCTTACACCGCCAAAATTCCAAGATAAGTACTAACACGATGCAAACCTTGAAGCTCTACTCATAAATGGCAAAAATTAGTTCCTCTTTGTGCGTAGCCGAATTCCATACACCCCATAACTTTTGGAAGCAAAGGAATAAAGTCAATTGCATCAATGCTATTTACCGAAACCTATATTTCATATATTACACATGCTAGCAAGATCAACATTTGTTGGCACACTAGTCAAATCCTGGAAAATAACACGAGCACACAAATCTGGTCAATCAAATCCTAGTCTTGTGGCTGTGATGTTTGGGGTTGTGCATATTGGTGAGGTCGTGCCAACACTGCTTCAACAAATGTTTAAGATTGGTTCAACAACTTTGATAAGTCAAATTCACAAACATATGGCGTCGAGAATCATCCATCGTCGAGCTATTCAACACAAGTTTCAACAAATTTGAATGGATAAAAGAAAATGTGACAAAACTAATACAATCATTGCATTCTCACTATTTAACGCTACATTCCATGCTGAATTATGCATAGATACCAATGCATCATTCACGCTCCATCTTATCAGCTTCATCACAAATGTAATTCAATGTTTTGTATTCCACATATTTCAAGCTCAACACACAGAACTCAACGAGCCTGAGCCAATGCAGGTGCAATACATTCAACACATAGATGGCAGGATGATGGACGACACAGGGAAGGTGAGGCCCCAAATTATGTGTATGAATATTCTTGATTCAAGAAGTCACAGGATAGCAGAGAGCGAAGAGAGAAAATGAGGAAAGGATAACTAGAGAGAATGAGGACTCTCAAAATTGATAGCAGGAAATTGAAAGAGTTGTAATCATAGTGATCACATAAGCATTTACTCAATTCAAAACCCCTTCAACTCCTTTTACTCTCAGCAAATGATATCACAACCACCAAACCACAAGCCTTTTCGACTGCCCTACGAAGATCTCTTATGCAGACACAACAATATAAAGTTTGAAAAGCGAGAATTCTCGGTGGTTGAGAGTTGCTTCCCACAGTATAACAAATCAGCCCTGCGCATACACATTTATGGACTCATTCACTTACATACATACACATAAAAGAATCAATTCTTCTGTTGTAGCCTTGATAAAAATTTCAAAAACTCTGTCTTGCACAGTCAATGGAGGGAGTAGTTAGAACAGGAGTGTCAGGTAGAGGAGAAGGCATTTGTGTACTTTAAACAACGACAGGGTTCTAGTTTTTTGTTGTCATTGATGGCCATAAGGAATGAATACAACATATGAATTGAATATCATTAGGGGAGTTTTGAGGTTTAAAATGGGCCTCTTAAGGAAATTATAAAAACATAATGGAAATAATAAGATAAGATTAGATTACATCATCAAATTTTAGAGGGAAAAAATAAAAAAAAACTATTTTTTTCAACTTATGGGTTGACTCAAATTTTGAGCAGAAACATTCGTTGGATGCAAAATTTGATTCTTCATCTAAAGATTATCCATGTTTTATACTTTTGATGGACCTTGCTACATGAAAAATTAGAAATACATGAAAAATGTGATTGCAATCACGTTTTTTCATGTATTTCTCCTTTTTCATGTAGCAGGGTCCATCGAAATGCAACATGGGTGCTCTTTGGATGAGGAATTAAATTTTGCATCCAATGAGTACTCCCGCTCAAAATTTGAGTAAACCCTTAGGGAGATAAGTTGAAAATACGAGTTGAAAAGGTAGTTATATTATTTTATTATTTTTTAATATTTTTATCTTTTTACTCAAAAAATGGTGAATCATCTCCCATGATTGACATCATCATATTGAATCCTATTGGTTCTTATCAAGTTTATTTTAGTTGTACATTTTTATTAGGAGGCCTATTTTAGACTTCAAAATTCCCCTAATGATATATAGACATAACAGAAGCAATGGACCCAAGGAGGAAAGCTATTGGAAGCCATTGAAAAAGAAAGAGAGAGTAAAGAGAAGTCGTCGGAAGAGAGAGAAAGAGTAAAGAGAATAAGTCATGAGAAAGCTATCGGAAGCCATTTGAAGTAATCATGAAGCCAAAGAGTAAGAGGAAGAAGTCATTGGAAGCCATCGGGAATCAAAGAGTAGCCATTAGAAATCATAGGAACGAGAATCCATAAGAAAGCCAAGCCAAGGAGCGATACAAAGAAGCAAACAATAATAACGAAGGAACATCGAAGAAATCATATCGACGCTTTATTATGTGTTACCACTTAGAAATCTTGATCTCCGATCTCTAATTTGAATGGGACCTTCGATATGCGGACTCGATTGATTTTATTATAACGACTCTAATGTAATATCACATCCGCCTGCATCGCAAGTTTTGAAGCCTTGTCACATTAAAATCTCTGATTGCGATATGAGATGCAGACCCGATTGTTCCATTATAACACACTTTAATGCAATATCGCATCTGCTGCATCACAAGTCTTGAAGCCTTGTCACGACAAAACCTCCGATTGCGATATGTATTGTGGACCCGATTGCTCCATTATAACATGACTTAATATAATATTGCATCCACTGTATCGCAAGTTTCAAAGGAATGACATCATAAAACCTTTGATTGCAATTTGGTTGTGGACCCGACATTTTATCAAAATAGCTTTAATATAATTTTGCATCCTTCAATGGTTAGGGTTTGATGTTGACCTGATTGGAAGTATCAAAAAGAGCTTATTGGAATATCACATTCGTCGGAAGTAGGGGCATCGATGAAATCATGAAAGCTTGGACCTCTGAGACATTTGTCAAGTTTGGGTAAAGTCTTGTTCTATGGACAAGCACGTTCAAAAGGATCAGACTAGGTGAAGCAGGAATCAGTGAGTAACTCAGAGTTACAACGAGTGCGCGAAGGAGAAAATCTTTTGTAGCTCGGCAAAAGTGCAGACTGTAAGAGAAGTTTTGTGAAGGAGCTCGGTGGAAGAATTAGCAGATTAAGGTGTGAAGGAAGCCTCAAATCGTCAGTAAGGGAAGGTACCGCAACATCAGGAGATGGATCTAGCTGTACTCTGTTGAAGAAAATAGAGATGTGAAGAGCAAAACAAAGTTGTGAATAATCTATCTTGAGAAATCTGAGGGGTTGGAGCCTCTAAAAAAAGACAGGGTTGGAGCCTCTAAGAAAAAAAGACAGGGTTGGAACCCTAGAGGTCGGAGCCTCACGAAAGTCCAAGTTGGTGCTTGGAAACAGATTGGAACCTAAAAGATAAAAGGGTTGATGCCCTCAATTATCATTGTACACAAATTTTTGTAAAAGAGGATTCGTGTCCTCAATTATTATAGTAGAATCCTTATTATTTACTTCTTTGTGTGTAATTGTGAAGAATTTTAACTGGTGAATTTAACAATTGAAAATAAATAATGATTCACCCCCCTCTCAGTACTTCCAACAATTGGTATGAGAGCCTGCTTCTTCATAATCAGCCTAACAGTTGGAAGAAGGATTCTTGAGTCACAATGAAGAATCAAGATGTAGGAAAAATACCTCAGTTTGATGGAACAAACTTTGGTTTTTGGAAGCGTAGGATGACATTCTATTTAATGTCTCTTGGACTTGAAGGATGGCAATCAATCCCTGATGGGTATATTGTTCCAACCATTCTACCGATAGATAAGGATAGATGAAAAGCCTATATAGAAAATGCCAAAGCACTAAATTCGATAACAAGTGGAATTATTGATTCATAATTTACAAAAGTTATGAACTGTAATTCTGCCAAGGAAGTATGGGACAAACTTATTGGTATCTATGATGGAGACTCCAAGGTCAAAAAGGCGAAACTCCAAACACATATAAGACAATTTGAGAGCCTTAAGATGGATGACGAAGAGGATATTGCAGCATATTTCCTCCGGGTAGCTGAAGTTGTCAACTCACTCAAAGGCCTAGGTGAAATTGTTGAAAAAAGCACGGTTGTCCAAAACGTTTTGAGATCACTTCCAGAACATTTTGATTCCAAAGTGAGTGCCATAGAGGAATTGAAGGATTATGATAATCTAAAAATGGATGAACTTCATGGGATCCTCATTGCATAAGAAATGAGAAAAGGAATCCCCAGCTCCAAGGAAGCTGCATTCAAAGCTTCAAGGTTATCAAAGAAAGGAAGAAAATATAATAATAATAGTGATGATTCCGACGCTAAAACTGAGCTAGCCCAATTCGTAAAGAAGCTAAGGAAAGGGTCCAAGCTCAAAGGTAAGTATCCTCTCATTTGTTTTAAATGTGGAAGAATATGAAATTATGTTGCGAAATGCCCTCATAAGCATCATAGTGATGATGAAGATGAGTATAAAAAGAAGACATTCAAAAAGAAAGGGATTAACAAGAAGAACTTGTTCTCCAAACAAGATGAGCCCGATGAAGAAGAATTCATGATTATCAAGAATAAATTAGCTAAATATATCTCTTTACTCATAGGAGATGATGATGATGATGAGTTCGATAAGGAATATAACTGTCCCGAAGATAATGAAGTATTATTTATGGCATTCACAAACAAAGATGATTCTGATCAAGAAGAAGAAGGAAATGTGGATGATCTACTAATAAGCGCCATTGAAGAAAATGAGAAATTACGAAAGGTGGTCATTTATCTCAAAATCGAAAACGAGGAAACAAAGAGGAAGGAGGAGTTCTTGAACAATAAACTAAAAGAAAAAGAAGAAATTTGCAGAAAACGAGACGCTGAAGTTGTTTCCCTAAGAAAGGAATTGGATCAAGTTAAAAGTAGTTGGGAAAACTCTAAAATTCTTGATAACATTCTTAATACACAAAGACCTTAGCATGAGAAGTCTGGAATTGGCTTCAAAGGGAAATCATCTAGTACAAAAGAAAGTCGCAAAAACTCGAGAAAGTTATGCCGACATCTTGAACAATCAACCAAAAGAAGAGAAGCCTTCCCACCAGGAGCAAAGGTTCACCTTTAATTGTCTAAGAAATGAAGGAAGGCTACCTCCAAGGAAGAATACAATGTCAATTCAAGGCTATATTAACAAGTATCAAACAATATTTCTTGGTCATTGCTTTCATTGTAAAAACTTTGGTCATCAAGCTAGGCATTGCAAAGCTAATAAGGACAATGATTCAAGATATAAGATCGATTATCAAAGCAAGCCACGTAGGATAAAAACATAGGGACAGATCAAGACTTACAATTCATTTGATCCTTTGGTTAAGTATGATCATGTTTTCTCAAAATGCAATGACTATGGCCATGATACACAAAATTGTCCATCCAAAATTGAAGGAACTACTTCTAAATGTGGTCTAGCTTTATGTGCACATAGTGATGAAAACCAATGGTTTGTGGACAGTGGGTGCTCAAGAGACATGACAGGTGACCAAAAGAAGTTTATCACATTAAATAAAAAGGATGGAAATGTATCCTTTGGAAGTGGATCTGGTAAAATTGCGGGAAAATGGACTATTGCACTTGTTAATGGAAAAGGAAAAGCTCAAAATGCATTACTGGTGGATGGAATCAAACACAATATTTTCAGTGTCGACCATATTTGGGACTAAGGACATAATGTTGTCTTCAGTTCTAAAAATTGTGAGATAAGGAATTCCTCCTCTGGAAAACTTGTGGCAAAAGGAGTTAGAACACCTGAAAACATATATATTAGCAAAACAAATGCAGTAAGAGACATTCCAAAAATTGTTAAGCTAGATCAAGTCATGGGTGGTCCATGCCAACATGGAAAGAAAACTAGAACTTGCTTCAAGACTAAGGAGATATCAACATAAAAACCTCTCGAGATCATACATGCTGACTTATTTGGACCAACTAGAACTCCAGCTCTACAAGGCAAAAGGTACTTTGCTTTATTTGTTGATGGCTATACTAGAATGATGTGGGTATATTGTATAAAGTTTAAATTTGAAGCATTTGAGTGTTTTAAGAATTTCAAAGCCCTTGTGGAAAATGAAAAAGAAAAAAAAAATCAAGTGTCTTAGAACAGATAAAGGAGGAGAATTTACTTCTAAGGAATTCAATGATTTTTGTAATCTACATGGAATCAAAGAGAACTTTCCATAGCTAGAACTCCTAAACAAAATGTAGTGGAAAGAAGAAACATAACTGTGCAAGAAATGACAAGAACAATGTTACTAGCAACTGATTTACAAGCTAAATTTTGGAGAGACGCAGTTTGTGCAACAATGTATACTTTGAATAGAGTCCAGTTAAGACCAAATAATAACAAAACTTCACACGAATTATGGAAAGGAAGACCTGCTTCAGTAAAATATTTCAGGATTTTTGGAAGTAAGTGTTTTATGAAGATCAATGAAAACTCACCAGGCAAGTTTGATTCTCGGGTTGACGAAGGAATATTTCTTGGATATTCTACAAGGAGCAATGCATACAAATTCTACAATAATCGACTATGAAAGATAGTTGAAAGCATTGATGTAAGGATTGATGAGGGACACCCAGAAAAATAAATTGAAATATATGAAGAAGATTCTTTCCTGAATATGTCGAAGAATATACAACAAAAGAAGAAAAAGATCAAGAAAATCAAAAGGAACCATCTTAGACTCCAGCAAAAGTAAAGTTTGTTCAAAAGCACTATCTGAACGAACAAATTATCAGCAATACAAATGATGGAGTACAAACTCAAAGAAGGATGACTAATATGCCAAGGAAAGAAGATGCCTACTATGTATGATAGAACCATAAAACTTTCCTCAAGCGAGTAAGGATCCTCATTGGGTAAAATCACTGGTATAAGAAATGTCTCAAATTGAAAAGAATGAAACATGGGAACTTGTACCTCATCCAAAAGATAAAAATATAATTGGAACCAAGTGGGTCTTCAAAAACAAAATGAATGAAGATGGACAAATCATCAGAAATAAGGCAAAGCTTGTTTGCAAAGGTTATTCACAAATAGAAGGAATCGAATTTGGAGAAACCTTTGCACATGTAGCTCGTATGGAGGCTATAAGAATGTTTTTGGCATTTGCTTGTTCAAAAGGATTCAAACTTTATCAAATAGACGTGAAATTTGCATTCCTAAATGGTGATCTAAAAGAATAAGTTTACATGGAACAACCAGAAGGGTTCATCCTGACAAAAGGAAGAGAATTTGTATGTAAGATGAAAAAGGCACTATATGGATTAAAACAAGCTCCTTGGGCTTGGTACACAAGACTGGACCATTATCTACAACAAGAAGGCTTCAAAAATGGAGTGGAAGGAAGCAATCTCTACATGAATATGGACAAAGATAAACTTTTATTCACTCTTGTATATGTTGATGATCTAATTTTTTCTAGGAATGATGATGAGATAAGCCATGAATTTGCACAAAATATGTCAAAAGAGTTCTAAATGTCAATGATTGGTGCACTGTATTATTTCCTTGGATTGCAAGTAACTCAAACTAAAACAAGTATGTTAATATCTCAAGCAAAATACCTTAAAGACCTGCTTAAAAGGTATGAGATGGAAGTATGTGAATCTTTGAGCGCATTGATGACTACAAATTGTAAATTGAGCAAAGATGATGAATCTCCCTTGGTAGATGCAACTCTTTGTAGGTCCATAATTGGAGCTCTCCTATACTTAACTGCTAAAAACCCCGACATAATGGAAGTAGTAGGAATGGTGGGAAGATTTCAATCAACTCCTAAGCAATCTCATTTGTTGGCAGTAAAAAGAATCCTCAGATACTTGAAATGTACTTCTGATTTTGGTCTCTGGTATCCCAAAAGCACTACTCTTACTGTGACAACCTACACCGATGCTGATTGGGTTGGAAGCATAGATGATCGAAAAAGTACCAACTAAAATGCATTCTTCATGGGAAATTTCCTAATATCTTGGCTCAACAAAAAACAATCTTCTATATCTCTCTCCACAACTAAAGCCGAATATATAGCTGCTGCAGATTGCTGTACACAAATATTGTGGATGAAGGAAGCTTTGAAAGATGTTAACATAGAGACTAATCAACCAATCAACATTTAATGTGACAATACCAGTGCCATCTATCTTTCAAAGAATCCGATAATGCATTCAAAGACCAAACATATTCCAATCAAATACCACTGTCTTCGTGAGCAAGTTTCTGAACAGAATATTAAGTCGGAATATGTAAATACAAAGGAGAAGATTGCAGATATCTTCACAAAACCCTTACCGCGAGAAGCATTTGAACATCTTTCCCAGAAGATGGGGGTCGTTTCTCTTGCATCACATTAAGAGAACACATTGACTAGAGTAGAAGTGACATGACATGGGGAGCAAATTGATAGGGGGAGTATTTCAACACCCCATTTTCCATTGATGCCAAAGGGGGAGAGATTACAACAAGGAGAGGATCCAGGAAAAGGAGGTTACAACAAGGAAAGGATCCATGAAAATAAGTATATTGCCATCAATGAAAAAGGGGGAAATTGTTGAGATATTAGTGCTGTCATTGATGGCCATAATATAATAGAAATAGTGGACCCAAGGAGGAAAGATATCGTAAGCCATCGAAAGAGAAAGAGAAAGAGTAAAGAGAAGAATCCTTCATAAGAGAAAGAGAAAGAGTAAAGAGAAGACACCATCGAAAGAGAAAGAGAAAAAGTAAACGGAAGAAGCCATCAGAAAGCTATCGGAAGCCATTAGAAGCTATCATGAAGCAAAAGAGTAAGAGGAAGAAGTCATTAGAAGCCATCGGGAATCAAAGAGTAACCATTAGAAATCACATGAATGAGAACCCACAGGAAAGCCAAGCCAAGAAGTGATACAAGGAAGAAAACAATGATAACGGAGGAACATCAGAGAAATCATATCAACGCTTTATTATGTGTTACCCTTAGAAACCCTGATCTCCGATCTCCGATTTGAATGGGACCTCTGATATGCAACTCGATTGATTTTATTATAACGACTCTAATGTAATATCGCATCCGCTTGCATCACAAGTTTTGAAGCCTTGTCAAATTAAAATATCCGATTGCGATATGAGATGCGGACTTGATCGTTCCATTATAACATGCCTTAATGCAATATCGCATCCGCTGCAGCGCAAGTCATGAAGCCTTGTGACGCCAAAACCTCAAATTGCAATATGTATTGCGGACCCGACTGCTCCATTATAACATGACTTAATATAATATCACATCCGTCATATCACAAGTTCTAAAGGAATGGCATCATAAAACCTTTGATTGAGTTTTGGTCGTGGACCCGACGTTTAATTAAAATAGGTTTAATATAATGTCACATTTGTGAATGGTCAGGGCTTGATGCGGAAGTATCAAAAAAAGCTTATTGGAATATCACATCTGTTAGAAGTAGGGGCATCGACGATGTTGAATCAAAAGAAAGAACATGTGCACAACTTGAAAAACCTATGATATTCATGAGGTTACAATTGTGGGATTAAGGTGATGATGTGGCAGGTGGGACCACAAGTCATCCAATGTAATGTGGCTTTATCTATGTTACTATGTGGCTTCCGTAAATAAGAAGTATATGGTTGAATATATATATTATATATATATGAGTTTCACCAAAATACAAAAAGACACGTTCATTGGAGGAGAGGTCGACTTGTGGGTGGTTAGAGGTGATTAGATCATAATTTTTTATGGTGGTCAACCTCATGGGGAATTATCTTTTGACAGTGTGCCCAAATTTTTTCTAGATCAACGCTATTGGATGTAGATTGGTCACATGATTTTCAATGCCATTAGTTGAATGCCTATTTAAATAAAAAATGACTAAGAAATTATCTTTCAAAAAACTGGGAAGAGAATGGTGTCAAAGTAGTAAAAATAAACAAAAAAGGGCTACCTCACAAAGGTTTGCAACAAATAAATGAAGACTCCTAGTAAAAAAGGACTAGCTAGACCAAAGATAGATCTAGTACTTCACTTATTACATCACCCTTACCTATTTATAACCAAGAAACTTGGGAAATACCATGCCCTACTCTAAAGACACATGTAAAGGGGATAAGGTTGTGGCACCATGGTTTACTTAAGTAAGTTGTTAAGATTAACTTATGATATATTTGTTAAATAAAATTATCTCTCTTTTGGTGCCTAACAACTTTTTTGGTAGTTTAATTAATCATGATAAGTTTTGGTGTTACACATTAGAGTTCAGACATTGTACCTTGGGATTTGTGTACATTGCCTTGGGATTTATGACAACATTGGATACCACATTATCATAGTGTTTCCACATCAACAAATCACACACTTTCTAGAATATGGAGCATGCATGAGCCACTTGGAGGAATATTCTCACATGTGGGTGGTTAGAGCATAATTTTTTATGGTGGCCAACCTTATGGGAAATTAACCTTTGATAGTGTGCCCAATTTTTTTCTAGATTAACACTATTGGATGTAAATTGGTCACATGATTTTCGATGGGAATGAGTTGAATGCCCATTCAAAGAAAAATGACTAAGAATCTAAATTTCAAAAAAAGGGAAGAGAGAGGTGTCAAAGTAGTAAAAATAAACAAAAAAGGCCCCCTTCTCAAAGGTTTGCAACAAATAAATGAAGACTCCTAGTAAAAATACTAGCTAGACCAAAGATAGATCGAGTAATTCATTTCATGACTTTGAGGGTTATTTCACAAGTTTTCGCTGGTCCCCTTTCACAAATTGCATGACCCTTACCTATTCCTAACCAAGAAACTTGGGAAATACCAAACCCTACTCTAAAGATACATGTGAAGGGGATAATGTTGTGGCATCATGGTTTACTTAGATAAGTCGTTAAGATTAAATTATGTTATCTTTGTTAAATTAGATTATCTCTCTTTTGGTGCCTAACAACTTGTTTGGATTTTGATTCATCATGATAGGTTCAGGTGATTTGAAAATGAGATCTTAAATTAATATTAAGGTACTACAGGCTCATGTGCTGGAATGCCTATATTACTTAGTGCAACAGATCGAAATGATTGCGAATAATATAGACAATGAGCAGTTAGAAAACATAACAGATACACACATCAACACATCAACACAACCAAAATAATGAAGGAGTTCACCAGACTTCCTGGCTATGTTTCCTAGTCCAACTTTCAGTGTCGACCTCTATATTATGTATTTAAGAGCAGATTATTACAAGTGTGAGCTCAAACCAAGTCTCAACATAACAATGACAAAACAACAAGGATTTACTTGAAATCCTTAAGTCTACAAGAGTACACAGACTCTCCCTCTTGCTCTATGTTTTCTGCTTTCTCTGATTGTCTCTCTGTGACTGTCTGAGAAACTGCTTCCCCCTCTGTCTCTGCCATTGAATGTCTTTTAAGCCTATCGACGCTGTCAGTTTGCATTCCTTCTCGGGCTTTCTGGCTTCCGACCCCTGTCTGTTCATCTCCCTTTCGAGCATTAAATAATCATTGTAAAACGATGAAGGTATGGTGGCCACCTATTTGTAACGGAAAGGACCACTAGCATGGGTGAAATCCCAAAGAATCGCTTCTCTATTTGCACAGAGAAATACATAGAAATACATTGAAAAGTAGTGGAAAATCCACCTAGGTCGGACTTCAAAAGATATTGAATCCGACCTATAATCCTATCGGGTCCATGTTATATCGTTATCGCAAGCCCACCGTTGGTCCGCGACCTTCCAATCCAACGGCTGATAGCCATTTCGGGCGGTCCATTTGCATCGAGATTACCCACCCGAAAAGGTGGTTTCCTCTCTCTAGCGCCATGCCATGTGTCGGCTAGTGTATGTGATTGGGCGGAGCCCGTCCAATATCACTTACCGCTTGAGGTCTGCTCGAAATCCCGCTTACCACGGAACTCAAATAACATAAAGCCGCATCTGTAAACCTTTCGGGTCTGGCTTTATCGCTTTTGGTCATTTCCCTTTGTATTTCTGTTTTATGATGGAAATGCACTAATACATAGAAAAATCCCGACAACACTGTTATATCGGAACTCAAAATTTATAGGGCCGCATTTATAAACCCCGTAGGGTCCGCTCATTATGCATGTTGCTTCACTTCCCCGATCTTCGATTGTCGATTGCTCCGATCGTCCTTATCGGCTATCGGTGCATTGCATCGGCGTATCGCATGGCCTGCGGTCAATTGGCATCACCCCTTGTGTTGTTGCGATGCGATAAATCACAATCGCATATCACTTAAGCCTCAAGCCCTTGGTAAGTCCTCCTTTGTGTTATAGCGATGCAATATTGCGAGTTGATCTATGTCGTTGATCTGCGCGCTCGATCAACGGTCCTTGTTAAATCGCGTTGATCACTATCACGATTTCCATAAGGCCGCCTTCGATATGTTCTATTGGTCTGCTCCAATTGCGATATCCCGATTTAATTTGGGCCATTGATCTGTCCGATCTAACAGATCTGGTGCATTCTCCACTGAACTCTGTTTTCTGCCATTCTTCATGGTTTTTGCTTGCGATAATGTTTTCCGATAGTTTTAAAGACATAGACTTAGAGGTTTTAGGATCCATTTTGGATCATGCCTTCCCACTGAAAATCTTTTGGACCACCAAAAGTTGGTTTTTAAGCATCGATAAAGTGAGGATACAACTCCCTCACTTGTCTAATTTCTATCCATTGTGCTTTGCTTGGATTTTAACCTTTGAGTCCCACTCTCAGGTACTTAAAATCCCCTCGACACGTAGTTCTCACCTTCCTGTCCAGAACTGTGTCTTCTTGCAACTCATTGAGATATTCAGGCAACAGATCCTCAATAGAAGGCAACTGACTTTTCTCTTCAGGATCTTCAATAATTGATGGTTCATACAATCTCAAGTTTTTTGCATTAACGACTGAATAGATTTGCATATAAGCTGGTAAATCAAAGCGAAAATAATTTTCGCCAATTTTATCAAGTATCTTGAAAGGTCCATACCTTATTGGTTTTAGCTTCTTACCTTCACCTTGCATTCTGTCTTTGCTGATGTACAACCAGACTTGATCACCAACTTGGAAACTATGCTCAACTCGATGCTTGTCAAGTTTTGCCTTGTACTTGGCTTGACTTCTTTCCAGCTATTCCTGTACTGCTTGGTGAATTTCTTGGACTTGTTCAATGAACTTGGTTGCTTTGTCCACATCACTGTGTCCATCAACTACTATGTCTTTGCCAAAGACAAAATCCAAGGGAGACTTTGGTATAAAACCAAAACAAGTCTCAAAAGGAGATCTCTGAGTAGAAGAGCGCTTGGCACGGTTGTAAGCATGTTGTACATAGCACAAATGCTCATCCCAAAGCTTGGGATGCTTGCTGCAATAGCCTGTGAGTAATTGGATCACTGTCTTGTTTACCACCTCTATCTGATCATCTGGCTGTGGATGAAATGCTATGCTCTTCTTCAACTTGGTGTCCATCAACTCCCATAGATTTAACCAAATCTTCCCAATAAATCGAGAATCTTGATCAGATACAATAGAAGTGGGTAAACCAAAATGAACCCATAAATTCTGAAAGAACAACTTTTTTGTTTGTTCAGCTGTAAACTGCTTGTTACAAGGTATCAAAGTACACATTTTATTGAACCTATCCACAACAACATACAAATAATCATGACCTTTTCTATATTTTGACAATCCCCCAACAAAGTCCATCGAAACACTTTCCCAAGGACGAGAAGGAATTGGAAGTGGAGTGTACAAGCCTAATTTTCTATTACTGGGCTTGCTTGTAACACACATAGTACACCCTTTGATATATCTATAAATTGTCTCATGCATTCTTGGCCAATAACAAAACCTTTGCAATTGTGCAACTATTTTACTTACACCAAAATGGCCCGATATAAGAGAAGTATGTGCTTCTTGAATTATGTTAACTCTTTTAGTTTGTGGAATGCATAACTTTCCCAAATGATACAAGAGTTGGTCCTTTACATAGTAATCCAATTCTTCTACTTGCTTGCCATGACTTAAAGTTGCATATACATCTTTAAAATCTACATCTTGAGCATATTGTTCATGTAACTTTCATGCATTACTGAGTAATGCTTAAGTATAGTATATGCATTTGTGATTGGTCTTGATAACATGTCTGCAACCTTATTGTGTATGCCCTTCTTATATCTGATGACAAGATGAAATTGTTGTAGAAAACCCATCCATCTATAATGTCTTGATTGCTGCAAAATAGATTATGAGTGCAAATATTGAAGTGGTTGATGATTTGTATGTACGATTGTTTCCTTACCCATTAGGTAATGTTTCCACTTTTTCACACTTTGTACTAATGCATACAATTCTTTATCATATGTGGGATGATTAACTACTACGGAAGTAAATGTCTTAGAATGATAGCATATGGGTTTTTTTTGTTGCATCAACACTGCTCCCATGGCATAGTCACTGGCATCTATCTCAATCTCAAATGGATGTTGAAGATCTGGTAGTGCTAGTACTGGTGCTGTACTGATTTTCTCTTTTAAGGTGTCGAAGGCTTTCTGCTATTTTCCTCCCCACTTAAACACATGTTTCAATCTTGTTAAAGCATGTAATGGATCTGCAATCAAAGAAACGTTATCAATAAACTTTCTCCAGTATTGTGCTGCCCCTAGGAAACTCCTAACCTTTGTAGCAGATTTGGGTTTAGGCTAGTTCACAATGACTTCAACCTTAGAGGGATCTATCTTCAATTCACCACCCCCTACAATATGACCCAAATAATTTAAATATGTTATGCCAAATTCACATTTTGACAGTTTTACATAGAGATTTTCTCTTTTAAAAACATCTAAAGTCTGCTTTACATGCTTTACATGGTCTTCCCATGTCTTACGAAAAACAAGAATGCCATCTAAATAAAAAATTACAAAATCATCAATAAAAGGTCTGAGTACATCATTCATAACTCTCATAAATGTAGTAGGAGCATTAGTTAAGCCAAAAGGCATAACCAACCATTCATAAAGTCCTTGCTTTGTCTTAAAAGCAATCTTCCATGCATATTGTTCTGCAACTCTGACCTGATGATAGGCACTTTGCAAGTCTAACATGGAAAAGTAAATTTATTCTTTCAATTGATCTAATAAATCATCAATACGAGGAAGGGATAACGATTCTTGATCGTTATTTTATTTAGTGCTCTGTAATCTATGCACATTCTCCATGAACCATCTTTCTTTCTCACCAGCACGATTGGAGGTCCACATGGTGATGTGCTTGGTTGTATAAACCCTTTATCGAGCAACTCCTGTACCTGCTTCTTTATTTTTACATTCTCTAAAGCTGGCAACGTATACATTCCAATGTTAGGTAATGGAGCATCTTGCTGCAAACAAATATAATGTACTATTTCTCGCTTGGGTGGCAGACCTTTTGGTTCTTGAAATAGAACATCATACTCTGAAACAACCTTAACTAAATCAACTTTCTGTTTAGAATCACAGCCTTCAAATGCATTGGATTTATCAAGATCCTTTTCCTTTACAACCATTAGTAAAAATTGCTTGAATTCAAAATTCTTTTCATCTATCCAGAGTTTATGAGAGAATAGTTTCCTTTGAGTTTATGATCTCTTACAATATATTCCATTCCATCTTTAGTGAGTTGATACTTATTTCCAGCTCTATAGAAAATAACCTACCTATCATACAAGTATGGATTTCCCAAAACAATACCACATATATCCAATTGAACTATATCTAACTCAACCTCATCTACAAATGTTGATCCAATAGCAAACCTAAGTTTACATTGTCTCGTTACTTGTAGCTTTGTTTTATCACACACCCAACCTAATGGATATGACTTCTCATGAGGTTTTGTTTGTAATCCCAACTTCTTTACAATTGTTTCAAAAATCAAATTTACTTGTGATCCACTATCAAAAAACGTATCAATGTTATTGTGCTCAGAAATTACTCTAATACAAAAAAGCTCATTTCTTTCTCTCTCATTACTTTCATTATCAACAGATTGTGCAAAATTACTTGTGGATGCTTCAGAATCTTTACCTTTAATACTTGTGGTTGAAACTGTTGTTTCATCGCCTGAATATGATCCCAAGTCCCACTGAATAGCTATAGCATTCTTTTTCTCCTTTCTTCCACCGAACTTCTTAGGTATCTGTTCTGGATGCAAAAGCCAACAATGTGCCTCATCGTGTCCTTCCTTCTTGCAATGAGTGCATGAAGGTTTATCTTTCTGTACAGTGTTTGCTTTCCTCTCCTTCCATTTCAGTTTCTTCTTTTCCTTACTCTTGCTTACAGAATATTTAGATGATCCCCCAACCTCTGGGTTCACATTCTTGCCTCTAGCTTCTAGATGTGTGGCTTGAACTGATACATTATCTAATCTAGTGGGATTAAACATGAGAATAGTATGCTTTAAATAACCATGCAAACCCCCTTTATACTTCAATAAAGTCTTAGGTGAGTCCAAGGATATACTTAGAGTTAAAGCTCTTTTCCTGAATTCCTGAGTATAACTTTGTACACTCTGACCCTTCAACTGTCGAAGAGTTTGCCAACTCATCATTGCCTGTTGCATGTAAGCTACGGATAGAATTGCTTTTTGATAGCAGAAAAAAATTCATTCCAGGTAGAAACGATTTTACCATGTTTTTGCAGATCAGCTTGTATCTTGCCTTCCCACCATACTAGTGCAGTTCCTCCAAGTCGAAGGCTAGCCAGCTGAATCTTCCTCCTTTTTGAATCAATGTTCTACACCCAGCAATATACATCAATTTGTCATATCCAATTGTCTAGCTTCTCTGCATTTAGTTCTCCATCATAAATTGGCAAATCAAACTTCACATCTAATTTAATCAAATAAGTTTTCTTCTTTTTCTTATCAGGGCTAGTTTTATGTGAAGAAGATGATGAGGATGATGAAGGTGATGATGGAGGAGATGGTCAAGAAGGAATTTCTCCTTTCCCTTTGCCTTTTGGAGGGGCAACTAGAAAAGGTTCCTCTACTCCTTTGTTTGGTTTAGGTGTTGAAGTGATTTCACCTTGACCCTTCTTAAACTCCATATACATCTCTTCCACCATGGCTCGCATGGCCATGAAACTGTCCATGAACTGAGATTTTTATTCTAGTGGAGTTTCTTCTGCCATTCTCCTCTGAGAATAGACTCTTCCAATCTCTGGATTAGCCTCAACAAGTTCTTCTTCTTCTAGTCTGAGCTGTAATCTAGTTAGCATTTAAAATCCAGCACAAGCTTGTCAAACCTTAACAAAACCAAAACCAAATGCTCTGATACCACTTGATCTGAAAACGAGATCTTAAATTAGTATTAAGGTATTATAGACTCATGTGTAGGAATTCCTATATTACTTAGTGCAACAGATCGAAAATATTGCGAATAATATAGACAATGAACAGTTAGAAAACATAACAGACATACACATCAACACATCAACACATCAACACAACCAAAATAATCAAGGAGTTCACTAGACTTCCTGGCTATGTCTACTGGTCCAACTTTCAGTGTTGACCTCTATATTATGTATTTAAGAGCGGATTATTACAAGTGTGAGCTCAAACCGAGTCTCAACACAACAGTGACAAAACAACAAGGATTTACTTGAAATCCTCAAGTCTACAAGAGTACACAGACTCTCCCTCTTGCTCTTTGTCTTCTGCTTTCTCTGACTGTCTCTTTGTGACTATCTGAGAAATTGCTTCCCCCTCTGTCTCTACCATTGAATGGATTTTAAGCCTATCAGTGCTGTCGATTTGCATTCCTTTCTCGGGCTTTCTGGCTCCCGTCCCTTGTTCGTTCATCTCCCTTTCGAGTGTTAAACAATCATTGTAAAACACTGAAGGTATGGTGGCCACCTATTTGTAACGGAAAGGACCATTGGCGTGGGTGAAATCCCAAAGAATTGCTTCTCTGTTTTCACAGAGAAATAAATAGAAATACATTGAAAAACATTGGAAAATTCGCCAAGGCTGGACTTCAAAAGATATTGAATCCGACCTATAATTTCGGGTCTGTGTTATATTGCTATCACAAGCCCACCGTTGATCTGCGACCTTCCAATCCTACTGCTGACAACCATTTATGGTGGCCCATTTGCACAGATATTACCCACCCAAAAAGGTGGTTTTCTCTCTCCAGCACCATGCCACGTGTCGGCCAGTGTATGGGATCAACTGAAGCCCATCCAATACCACTTACCGCCTAAGGTCCGCCTGAAATCTTGCTTACCACTGAACTCAAATAACATAAAGTGACATCTATAAACCTTTAGGGTCCAACTTTATCGCTTATGGTCATTTCCCTTTGTGTTTCAGTTTTATGACATAAATGCACTAATACATAGAAAAATCCCAACAACACTTTTATATCAGAACTCAAAACTTATGGGGTAATATTTATAAACCCTGTCGGGTCTGCTCATTGCACATGCCGCTTCACTTCCCCAATCTCCGATCGCTGACTGTTCCGATTAGCCTTATTGGCTATCGGCGCATCGCTATTGGCCCATCGCATCGGCGTATCGCATGGCCCACGGTCCATTGGCATCACTCCTTGTGTTGTTGCGATGCAATAAATCGCAATTGCATATTGCTTAAGCCTGAAGCCCTCGGTAAGTCTTCCTTTGTGTTATAACGATGCGATATTGAGAGTTGATCTGGGCCATTGTTCTGCACGCTCGATCAATGGTCCTCGTTAAATCACGCTGATCGCTATCGCGATTTCCATAAGGCCACCTCCGATGTGTTCCGCTGGTCTTCTCTGATTGTGATATCTCGATTTAATCTAGGCCGTCGATCTGTCTGATCCAATGGCTTTGGTGCATTCTCCGCTGAACTCTATTTTCCACCTTTCTTCATGGTTTTTGCTTGCGATAATGTTTTCCGATAGTTTTAAAGACTTAGACTTAGAAGTTTTAGGATCCATTTTGGATCATCAGGTGTTACACATTATATTTCACACATTATACCTTGGGATCTGTGTACATTTTGTAGAATTTTCTGTAGATTCACAAGCTCATGAACTTTACTAAATTACATGACGATAATCTACTTCTACTTTCAACCAATGGAAGCCAATAGATCAATGAAAATGATATGAACAAGAAGAAGACAAGTCAGTGGCACATAACACAATAAGTTTTCCTAAGGAAATCCACTTCTCAAAACCCCACCTCTTTGTATTGCATTAAATCAGAAATATGAGTGAAGATACAAAGCTTATTCTCACAAGAACAATTAAGCACAAGTATTCTCAACTCTCTACCTCACAAGCCATTATTTCCTTGCGCAATTCCTAGGATGAATAACTCATATTTAAAGGGAATTCATGCTTCCAAAATTGCACAATCCAAACATAGGTTCTTCTTTGATTGCATGCATGATATTTACAACTCAATAAATCATACAACTGATGGTACACTATCCTTGCACTCTAGTCTCAACTGGGCCTTTCTCTGAACTGACATGCATGAATTTCTCATGAGGGAATCTTCAGTTAACTGGAGTAACACTTGTGGATGCACTAGAGGACCAACTGACTGTTAGTCATCTATTAGTTCGAGAAACAATTAGTACAAATTTAACTGACCATAACTCAGTAAACTGAGTTAATCTAATTACAACTCAATGTAAACTCATACTGGACCCCTAAAATTTAGGGATAACATATACATGACTACAAAAGGCTTCCAATTTGAAATTCGTAAGCTAGTTAAGTTAATGAAACTTAATTAACTATCTACAATTTTCTATGAGAATAGAATTCGATTTTTAATTCATAGTTTAATTCAAGGACAAATTAAATTGGAATTTCTTGTTGCCATTTCTCAACACTCCCTCTCAACAAGAAAGGATTATCTGCTACCTCGATCCTGCCTCTGTGAAACTCAAATTTACATCTTGACAATGCCTTTGTCAAAATGTCAGCATATTTCTCCTTCATGGGAATGTACTCTAACAACATGATTTGCGTCAATACACAATCTCTGATATGATGATATCGGATATCAATGTGCTTTGACCTGTCATGAAAAAATGGATTTTTAGAGAGTTTGACACAACTCCGATTATCACAGTAAATCATTGCTGGATCCGTTTGCTAACCAAACAAACCAACCACGATCTTCCTCATCCAAATGGCCTTACATGCTGCCTAACTTGCAGTCATGTACTCTGACTCTGCTGAACTTAGTGAAACCGATATCAATTTCCCGTTGTACAAGGAAACTGCCACTGACCCAATATTGAAAATCCCTCCTAATGTGCTTTTACATTCGGATGGACTCCCCACCCAATCTGCATCTGTGAATCCTTGAAGCTTCACCCCCTCTATCTGTTTGTACCATAATCTGTACTGAGTAGTGCCCCTAAGGTATCTCAATACATGCTTTTCCACCTTCCAATACAACTTGGTAGGCCTAACCATTGCTTGACTCAACTAGTTAACCACATAGCATAAATCTAGTTGTGTGTTCACCAAGTACATGAGTGAACTCACAAGCTGCCTGTAAATAGTAGCTTCCACTACCTCTCCCGAAGTAACATCCTCCTTCCTCCAGTTACCAACTAGAGGAGTCTCCATAGGCTTACATCTCTCCATGTGGAACCTCCTAAGTATCTCGTTGGCATACTTGCCTTGAGACGCAAACTGCTCCCCATCACCTTGTCATACTTCCATGCCCAGAAAGTGATGCATGGGCCCCAAGTCCTTCATCTCAAAACCTCTTGTAAGGTCCTCCTTGCAAGATTTGATCAACTGATCATCACATGTCAGTATGAGATCATCAACATAAGGTAAAATGATCAACAATTTACCTTTCACCACTATGTGGTACAGGTTCCCATCTGCTTCACTCTTCGTGAAGCCCAACCCAGTGAAGTAGCTATCTATTGTGGTGTACCAAGCACAAGGTGCTTGCTTCAACCCATACAACACTCTCTTGATCCGACACACATGCGACTCAAGGTCGAAGGTTTCAAAGCCTTCAGGCTTGTATATGTACATCTCTTCCTCAATCGTGCCATTAAGAGAGGATGTCTTCACATCCATATGATGTATCTTCCACCCCATCTGCATTGATAGTGCCAATATAGATCTGATCGATGATTACCTTGAAACAAGAGCAAAGGTCTCATCATAATCAATCCCCTCTACCTTTGAAAAGCCACAGGCCACAAATGTAGCATTATTCTCATGCACACTACCATATGCAGCTTGCTTTACCTTGTAAATCCAATGGGAGCTCACCAGAGACTTATTCTCCGGTCTTGGGACCACATCCCAAACACTGTTATGAACTATGGAGTCATACTCCTCTACCATGGCATCAATCCAAAACGACTGCTGCACTGCTTCTTCAAAGGAAGATGGCTCTGTCACAACACATCTGCTCATAAGAGCCATGTATCTAGTGTACCTGTCAGGTGACCTCCTCTGTCTGCGCTGTGCTATGGATGCTCCCACATTTTATCTAGCATTCATCAATAATCTATCCACCTCTTTGGTGCGCTTTCTCCCATCTCTGGAAGACTTTTCTTGAGGGGATGTCTCCACTCCTGGATCCTCTACATGTGGCTATTCCACATCAATATGAGGCTTGTCAACCTTAGGAGCTAAAAGCTCCTCAACCACATGTAGCTGAAAATCCCTCTCAAGGGAAACTCGCATGGCATTCTCCTCATCGAATCTAACATCCATGCAAACCAATGTCATCCTTTTGGTTGGAAAGTACACTTGATAGTTGTGAGGGGTATTGGTATACCCCACAAATATCCCCAACACTATTGTCGGCACAAGCTTCTTCTGTGCATCTTTGGTCACATGGAAATATACCGATGACCCAAAAATCTTGAAGTGACCGACATCTGGCCTCTTTCCGGAATAAGCCTTCTCTGGTGTCTTCATCCCAAGTATCTGATGTGGGCTATGGTTTTGAACATAAACTGTTGTGTTGCATGCCTCAACCCACAAGTGTAGTGGTAGAACTTGATCATGCAACATCGCCCTCGCTGCCCCTACTATTCTTCTGTTCTTCCTCTTGGCCACCCCATTCTAATGAGGGTTATGGGGTGCTATCAACTCCCGTTTAATCCCTTACATTGCACATAATTTCTTAAAATCATTTGAGACATACTCACCACCATTATCACTTCATAGAGATTTAACCTTATTACTCGACTCTTTCTCCACCAATGCTTTAAACTCACAAAACTTTGTGAAGGCTTGATCCTTTTTCTGCATGAAAAATATCCATCATTTTCGAGAAACGTCATAAAAAATATAACATACTACTTGTGTTTGGTCGTGGATGCTGTCGAGAATGTTCCACACACATTTGAATGGACTTGCCCTAGAATAACCTCTGCTAGACTGTCTCTATCGTAAAAGGGAGGCTTGGTGTATTTATCCAAAGTACACCCCTTGTATGTATCAATTTTCTCTCATGTACCTTTGGGAAAACCGATGGATATATGCTGCATGATATTCAAATCCCCATGATGCAAGTGGCCCAATCGCCTGTGCCACATTTCACCAACATCTCGGCTCTACACCATCTATGCTTTCGTGCTCAAAGAAGCATAATCTTGTACCTCCAACTTATAGAGATTCTTCACCCGAATCCTGATCTTCTTTACCCGACTCGTGGCTATGTGTCGAAGGAACACCTTTCCTTTTGATAAGATCACATCATAGCCTCTATCCTCAAGCATGGAAAAGGATACCAAGTTCTCCTTCAACTCGAGCACATACATAACATTATTCAAGGTGAGTGGATCCCCATGCTCCATCTGAAAAGTAACCGTGCCCAATCCAATAGCACAATACCTCTTGTCGTCACCCATCTCGATATGCATATGGAGATCTTTTTCCTCTAGGTCACTGAATAACTCCTTGTCGCTAGTCATGTGGAATGAAGCTCCACTGTCTAAGTACCATACACTTCCCATCATTGATGACACCATGCATGCAATGAGGGAAAAGCCCAATTCGAATGGATAGGCCAAAGCCTCACCCGCTGCTCCTCCCGAGGACTTCTTCTTGAACTTCTTGAGTGGAAAATTTGTAGAAAAATGGCCCAGCTCATGATAATGAAATAATTTCACTTTTGTCATGTGTTTCTTCTTACCTCCATGGAAATAATCTAATTTGGAATGGGAAGCCTTCCCTTTCCCCTAAAGAAATTCCCACTATAGATCAACAAATTATGCAATAGACTAAAGCAAAATACAAGATCTACTTCTACAGCAAACTTTGTGGAACCTTAATCGAATTGAGCAAGATCAATCTGAACACATATAACTGAGAATGAGAAATCAATCACACATAACACAGAAGAATTAACTCAGGGAAAGCCTCAGCCTAAAACCCCAATCTCTTTATTATCATACAAGTTGAAATATGTTCAAGTTACAAAAAGAATCATCTCTTAGGCTATCCTGCTATGTCTGCAATCAAACAATACAACTCACAGACTGAATAGACACAATATATGTCCTCCTCAAGCCCTCCAAGCCTCCTATTTCCTTGTGCAGTTTTCCTTGGGGTCCAGTGATGCCACATGTGTGAATTGGCCTCATCACACTCACAAAACCTGAAGAACTAACTGCGCAATCCTCAAGGAAAGAATTCCTTCTGAATGCAAGGGATATTCAAAATGGAATATTCTAGCAAATGATAGTACACTGTCCCTCCATCTGATCTCAGTCGGGTCTCTGTCTGAACTGACATGCATGAGTTATTTATGAGATAATATTTAGTTATCTGAAGTGCAGTAGTTACATGCAAGCATGCATTAACTAATTTAACTCACAATTAATTCAACAAACTGTTTGAATTAATCTAACTAGACTTGACTCAGTTAACTGAGCCAACTAATTACAACTCATCCTTATCTTTTTAACTGATGGATAAATTCCTCAATTAATGGAGAAACTGTTGCATGTCCCCACATAGGCTTCATGTTTGATTTTCTATAACTAATTAAATCATGGTGAATTAATTAATTATTTTACAAACAACTCCTAAGATCAAATTCGAATTTACTTCTCTATTTTAGTTCAGGAATAACTAAAATAGGAAGGTATCCCGAAATGCTATTTATAGCAGTACTAAATTTAACACTTCTATATTTAGCATTTATTGTTGCTATTTTCAACACTCCCTCTCAACAAGAAAGGGATTATCAGTAACCCCAATCCTGTCTCTATGGAACTCGAACTTGCATTTTGACAATGCCTTAGTCAAAATATCTGTATCCTGTTCCTCAGTCGAAACATGCTGCAACAACATGATCCTCTTGACCACACAGTCTCGAAGATGGTGATATCAGATATTAATGTGCTCGGACCTGTCATGAAAAACTGGATTCTCAGAGAGTTTGATATAAATCTGATATTGTAGTAGATCACGGTTGGATCCATCCTTTGACCAAACAATCCCACTAGAATCTTCCACATCCAAATGGCCTCACATGCAACTTGACTAGCAGGCATGTATTTAGCCTCTGCTGAGCTAAGCGAAATTGACCTTTGTTTCCTGCTGTACTAGGAAATTGCAGCGAATTCAAGGTTGAAGATTCCTCCAGAAGTGATCTTCCTGTCTCATGGACTCCCCGCCCAATCCGCATCTGTGAAGCCATGAAGCTTCACTCCCTCTGTCCATCTGTACCATGATCCACACTGAGATGTGCCTTTGAGGTATCTTAGCACATGCTTCGCTGCCTTCCAAAACAACTTGGTAGGATGAACCATAGCTTGACTCAGCTGGTTCACCACAAAGCATAAGTCGGGTCATGTGTTCACTAGATACATAAGTGAACCCACTAGCTGTCGATAAACGGTAGCAACTACTACCTCACCTGAAGTAGCATCCTCCTTCCTCCAGTTCCAAGCTAGAAGAGTCTACATGGGCTTGCACTTCTCCATGTATCTCATTGGCATACTTGCCTTGAGACACAAACACTTCGCCATCTTTCTACCACACCTCCATGCCTAGAAAGTAGTGCATAAGACCCATGTCTTTCATTTTGAACTCTCTTGCAAGGTCCTGCTTTCAAGACTGTATCAGCCGATCATCACCTGTCAAAATCAGATCATTGACATAAAGAACAATGATCAATGGCTTACCTTATACCATGATGTGGTAAAGGTTCGCATTTGCTTCACTCTTGGTGAAGCCCAACCCGGTGAAATAGCTGTCGATCCTGGTGTACCAAGCACGGGGTGCTTGCTTCAGCCCATACAGAGCCTTCTTGAGTCTGCACACATGCGACTCACGATCGAAGGTTTTGAAACCTTCTGGCTGTTCAATGTACACCTCCTCCTCAATCTTCCCATTGAGGAATGCTGTCTTCATCCATTTGGTGGATCTTTTTACCCCATCTGAGATGATAGTGCCAACATCGATCTAATCGATGAGTACCTTAATACAGGAACAAAAGTCTCAGCGTAGTCGATCCCCTCGACCTGTGAGAAACCCCGGGCAACAAACCTTGCCTTATGTTTCTCAACATTGCCATCAGCTGCCTGCTTTACTTTGTAAAGCCATATGGAACTCACCACTGACTTGCCCTGAAATCTTGGGACAACATCCCACACACTGTTCCGAATGATAGAGTCGTACTCCTCTACCATTGCATCAACCCAGACTGGTTGCTGCATTGCCTCCTTGAATGAAGAAGGTTCGGTATCTAAACACTCCTCAACCAGGGCCATGTACCCAGTGTATCGCTTGGGCGACTTCCTCTATCTGCGCTGAGAAGATGGCTGTCCCACATTCTCCCGCACATCCATCATCTACTTGTCAACTTCCCTTGAGTGTTTCCACCCATCTTTGGAAGTCTAAGAATGAGTGGATGTCTCCACTTCCAGATCCTCTGCATGTGGTTGCTTTGCATCAATCTGAGGCTCCTCCTCCTTAGGAACTGAAAGTTCCTCCTCTGCATGCAACTTGAGCTCCCTCTCAAGTGATAATCATATGGCTTTCTGTTCGTCGAACTTCAGTTCCCTGTGTACCACTGTCCTCTAACTGGTAGGCAGGTACACCTGATAGTTATGGGGTGTATATGTGTACCCCACAAGTATTCCCAACTCAGTTTTTGGATCCAGCTTCTTTCGGGCATCTTTGGTAACATGATAGTAAACAGATGATCCAAAGATTCAGAAATGACTCACATCTGGTCGCTTCCTAGAAAAGGCCTCAATAGGTGTCTTCATTCCCAGTATACGGTGCGGGCTTCTGTTCTGCAAGTATAATGCTGTATTGCATGCCTCAACCCACAAATGCAGTGGTAGGATTTGGTCATGCAACATCGCTTAAGCTGCTCCCACAATTGATCTGTTCTTCCTTTAGGCCACCCCATTCTGCTGTGGGTTATGGGGTGCCGTTAATTCCCGTTTAATCTCTTCTGTAGCGCATAAGTCATTAAACTGTTGGGAGACATACTCTCCACCATTGTCACTATGCAAAGCTTTTATTTTCATTCTAGATTCTTTCTCTGCCAAGGCTTTAAACTCACAAAACCTCAAGAAGGTATAATCCTTCTTTTGCATAAAGTAGATCCAACATATAAGAGAAAAATATTCAATAAAAATAACATAGTACCTTTATTTAGTGGTGGAGGCTGTAGAGAAAGGTCCACAAACATCTAAGTGAACTCACTCCAGGATTGCTCCAGCTCTACTGTCTCGATCCAGAAAGGAAGATTTCACATACTTACCCTAGGTACAACCTTTGCATGTATTCATCTGCACCAATTTTCCCTTGGGTAGTCTGGTAGAAATCTGCTGCATGATCTTCAGGGCTCCATGGTGCAAGTGGCCTAGTCTTCTATGCCATAGCTCACCAACATCTTGGCTCTGCACCATCTCAGCTTTGGAACTCAATGCAACACAGTCGTCTACTTCCAGCTTGTAGAGATTCTTTACTCGAATCCCAATTCGCTTTGTTTGTCCAGTACTGATATGCCTCAGGAATACCTTTCCTTTACTAAAGACTACATCATAGCCTTTATCTTCTAGCATAGGGACATACACAAGATTCTTCTTCAGACCTGGTACATACTTTACATCAGTCAAGGTGAGGGGAGCTCCATGCTCCCTCTGAAACAAAACCATACCTTCACCAAAAACACGGTACTTTCCATCATTTCCATCTCGATCCGCATATGGAGATCCTTCTCCTCCAAGGTATTGAAAAGATTCTTGTCACCCGACAATGTGGAATGAAGCTCCACTGTCCAGGTACCACACACATCCCACCATGGATGAAACCATGCATGTGATAAGCGAGAAATCCAGCTCAAACTGTGAGGCCAGTGCCTCACCGTCAGATCCCTTCGAGGAGCCCTTCTTGGATTTCCTCTGTGGACAATTTGTAGCATAACGTCCTAGTTCATGACAGTGAAAGCGTCACACTTTCGATTTGTCAAACTTCTTCCCACCATTGGAAGAACCAGATTTTGGATGGGATGCCTTCCCTTTCCCTTTCCTCGCCTTACTAGCTAAGGCTAGATTTTCCTCATCATCTTGATTCGATGAGGATCCATCTCTGGTGCTTCTTCTTATCTCCTCCTGCATCAGATCCGACCAAAGTCATTCCCAATCTGGCAGTTTTTCTCTTCCATTAACCGAGTCTTGGTAGCTATGCCATCTCTTAGGAAGACCGAGGAGTGCAAGACTCACCATTTCATCATCAACAGTCGTGATCCCTACACTTCCAAGCTCATCCTTGCAGGTGGTGAGCTTGTTCAGATATGTAGAGACCATGTCGCCCTTTTCACACTTGATTTTCCGAAGCTTGTCTTTCAGCGCCAACTTCCTCTGATCGCTGATGTTCTGATATAGATCTTTCAATGTTTTCCACATCGAAATGATGTCTCCTTCCCATGGAGACTCGAGACTATGTGATCTTGAACTCCCTCCAGAAGGATTCTCCTTGCTCTAGCCACACATTTCTTCCATTCCGCCAATTGAGTAGCATTATTTGGCTTGGGGACTTCTTGATCAATGAAGTCCTTTAGACCGTTATCCTCTAATACTACTTCTGTGCGATCCTTCCAGGCTATATAATTCGAGTTTCCATCAAGGGAATACTCGAGCCTTAAACCGCTGAACGCCATTGGTGAAATTGAGATGTGATAAGAACTTGATTTCTATTTTCAGGAACCTCAAACTTTGAGCTTCTCCCTTCTTGTATACAGTTCTCTCCTTTGATCACCTTTGCTCCGATACCATGTAGAAATTTCCACTGTAGATCAACAGATTATGCAATAGACTAAAGCAAAATACAAGATCTACTTCTACAACAAACTTTGCGGAAGCTTAATCGAATTGAGCAAGATCAATGAGAACACATGTAACCGAGAATGAGAAATCAATCACACATAACACAGAAGAAATAACCCGGGGAAAAACTCAACCTAAAACCCCAATCTCTGTATTATCATACAAGTGGAAATATGTTCGAGTTACAAAAAGAAGAAGCTCTCAAGCTATCCTGCTCTATCTGCAATCAAACAATACAATTCACAAACTGAATAGACACAGTATATGTCCTCCTCAAGCCCTCCAAGCTTCTTATTTCCTTGCGCAGTTTTCCTTGGGGTCCAGTGATGCCACATGTGTGAATTGGCCTCATCACACTCACAAAACCTGAAGAAGTAACTGCGCAATCCTCAAGGAAAGAATTCCTTCTGCATGCAAAGGATATTCATAATGGAATATTATAGCAACTAATAATACACTGTCCCTCCATCTGATCTCAACTAGGTCTCTATCTGAACTGACATGCATGAGTTATTTATAAGAGAATATTCAGTTATCTGAAGTGCAACAGTTACATGCATGCATGCATTAACTAACTGAACTCACAATTAATTCAACAAACTATTTGAATTAATTTAATTGGACTTGACTCAGTTCACTGAGCCAACTAATTACAACTCATCCTTATCTCTTTAATTGATGGATAAATTCCTCAATTAATGGAGAAACTGTTGCATGTCCCCACATGGACTTCATGTTTTATTTTCTACAACTAATTAACTCATGGTGAATTAATTAATTATTTTACAAACAACTGCTAAGATCAAATTAGAAATTTACTTCTCTATTTTAGTTCAGGGACTAACTAAAATAGGAAGGTATCCCGAAATGCTATTTATAGTAGTACTAAATTTATCACTTCTATATTTAGCATTTCTTGTTGCTATTTCCAACATCCCTTTCTTCACCTTAATCACTAAGCCACAATTCTCTTCATCATCAGTCTTTTCTAAAGAGCTGTCCCTAGTGTTCCTCCTGATCTCTTCATGCATCAAATTCGACTACAACCGTTCCCAATCTGGCGACTTCTCTCAACCGTTGATGAAGTCTTGATAACTATGCAAACTCTTTGGGAGTCCTAGAAGAGCAAGACCCACCATATCATCCTCGACAACCATTATTCCAACACTTACAAGTTCATGACACTGAGTGAACTTGTTTAAGTATTTTGGAATAGCCTCGCATTTCTCCATTTTGATTTTTCGAAGTTTGTCCTTCAGTGCCAATTTCCTTTGGTCACTGCCGTTTTGATACAAGTTCATCAATTCTTTCCACATAGCATACATAGTTTCCTTGCCATGGAGACTCAAGGCAATGTGGTCTCGAACTCCCTTAAGGATTATCAGACTCGCCTTCGCCACACACTTCTTCCATTCGACCAGATTCTGTGCATCTGATGCCGTTGGCTTAGGAATGTCTTGATCAACGAATTCCTTCAAGCCATTATCCTCTAGCACAATCTCCATTCTGTCCCTCCAGGCTATATAATTCGAGCTGCCTTCAAAGGCATACTCGAGCCGCAAATCATAGAACGCCATCTTCCGATCCTGAAGTATGTATTGCAAATTCGAATTTCACCTGTAACCCAAAACTCAAAACTTCGAAATCTCCTCTATTATACTGTCTTCAACTCTGATAACATTTAGAATTTCTTGTAGATTCACAAATTCATGCAATTTAATAAAGCACAACACAAGAATCTACTTCTATTTTCAGCCGGCAGAAGCTAATAGATCGATGAAAACAAGATGAACAAGAAGAAGACAAATCAATGGCACATAACACAATAAGTTTACCTGAGGAAATCCACTTCTCAAAAACCTGCCTATCTTTATTGCATTAAATCAAAAATATGAGTAAAGATACAATGTTTGTTCTCACAAGAACAATTCCGCATGAGTATGCACAACTCTCTATTAGCCAACACTTAGCCAATTTCCACTGCCTGCCAAGCTCCTATTTCCTTAGCAACTCCTAGGATGAATAGCACATATTTAAAGGGAATTCATGCTTCCAAAACTACACAATCCAAACATATGTCCTTCTCTGATTGCATTCATGATATTTACAACTCAGTAAATCATACAACTAATAGTGCATTGTCCTTGCATTCTAGTATCAATTGGGTCTTTCTCTGAACTAACATGCATGAGTTTATCATGAGGGAATCTTTAGTTAACTGGAGTAACACTTGTGGATCCACCAATGCACCAACTGACTATTAGTCATCTATCAGTTCCACAAACAGTTAGAGCTAATTTAACTAACCATAACTCAGTAAATTGAGTTAATCTAATTACAACTCAACCTAAACTGATATTGGACCCCTAAAATTTAGGGAGAACATATACATGACTATAGAAAGACTTCCAACTTGAAACTCTTAAGATAATTAAGTTAATTGAACTTAATTAACTATTTACAAGTTGCTATGAGAATATAATTCAATTTTTACTTCACAGTTTAATTCAAGGACAAATTAAATTGGAATTTCTTGTTTCCATTTCTCAACACATTCTCTTGGGATTTGTGACAACATTGGACGCCACATTATCATAGTGTGTCCACATAAAAAAATCACACACTTCCTAGAATATGGAGCATGTATGAGCCACTTGGAGGAAGATTCCCACATGTGGGTGCTTAGAGCATAATTTTTTTATAGTGGCCACCTCATGGGCAATTATCTTTTGACATTGTGCCAAAATTTTTGTGTGATCAACACTATTGGATGTAGATTGGTCACATGATTTTTAATGCCATGAGTTGAATGCCCATTCAAAGAAAAATGACTAAGAAAATAAATTTCAACAAATGGGAAGAGAATGGTGTCGAATTAGTAAAAATAAACAAAAAAGGACTCCCTCTCAAAGGTTTGAAACAAATAAATAAAGGACTAGCTATACTAAAGATAGATCTAGTACTTCACTTCATGACTTTGAGGGCTATTACACAAGTTTTCCTTAGTCCCCTTTCACAAATTGCATCGCCCTTACCTATTCCTAACCAGGTTACTTGGGAAATACCAAGCCCTACTCTAAAGACACATGCAAAGGGGATAAGGTTGTGGCACCATGGTTTACTTAGGTAAGTCATTAAGATTAACTTGTGCTATATTTTTTAAATTAGATTACCTCTCTTTTGGTGCCTAACAAATTGTTTGGAGTTTGATTCATCATTATAGGTTCAGGTGTTACACATTAGAGTTCACACATTGTACCTTTGGATATGTGTTCATTGTCATGGCATTTGTGACATCATGGGATGTCACATTATCATAGTGTGTCCATATCAAAAAATCATACAATTGCTAGAATACAAAGCATACATGATCCACTTGGAGGAATATTCTTACATGTGGGTGGTTAGAGCATAATATTTTATGGTGGCCAATCTCATGTGAAATTATCTTTTGACAGTGTGCCCAAAATTTCGCTAGATCAACGCTATTGGAGGTAGATTGGTCACATGATTTTCAATGGCATGATTTGAATTCCCATTCAAATTAAAAATGACTTAAGAAATGAAATTTCAAAAAATGGGAAGAGAATGGTGTCGAAGTAGTAAAAATAAACTAAAAAGGGCTCCCTCTCAAAGGTTTGCAACAAATAAATGAAGACTCCGAGTAAAAAAGGACTAGATAGACCAAAGATAGATCTAATACTTCATGACTTTGAGGGTTATTTCACAGGTTTTCCATAGTCCCCTTTCACAAATTGCATCACCCTTACCTATTCCTAACCAAGAAACTTGGGAAACACCAAGCCTTACTCTAAAGATACATGTAAAGGGGTTAAGGTTGTGGCATCATGGTTTACTTATGTAAGTCATCATGATTAACTTATGTTATCTTTGTTAAATAAGATTATATCTCTTTTGGTTCCTAACAAATTGTTTGAAGTTTGATTCATCATGATAGGTTTAGGTGTTAAACATTAGAGTTCACACATTGTACCTTGAGATTTGTGTACATTGTCTTGGGATCTATGACAATATTGGATGCCATATTATCATAGTGTGTCCACATAAAAAAGTCACACACTTGCTAGGATATGGAGCATGCATGAGCCACTTGGAGGGATATTCTCACATATGGGTGGTTAGAGCATAATCTTTTATGGTGGCCAACCTCATGTGCAAGTATCTTTTGACAAGGTGCCCAAAAATTTGCTAGATCAACACTATTGGATGTAGTTTGATCACATGATTTTCAAAGTGGGGTCATAATATAAAATTGGGTAAAAATTAACTAAGTTTTGTTGTTGTAGTAATTGTTATGTGAAAATTATCACGCGTTTTGACCACTTGATGTCTATGTATGTGGAATTTAATCACAGGACTGGAGTACTTCACTAGTTTGACTAGATCATAAAGGAAGCTAGAAGTTTGTAAAATGCCACTTGTAACAGACACATATATTGTAAAGCACATTGTATTGAATGATGGTTTTCAAGCACCACTTCCTTATAAAAGATGTTCTATCTCATTTTTACTCACTAGAGAGATAATTAAGACTTTTATATTATTTGTCTAAGATGTTCATCTTCATTCTCTTTGTAAATGCTTTATGGGTTTTAAAGGAAACTGACTTTAGTCTTAAACTTCTTAGTGATCAAGGTCACAATGAAGGGGAAAAGAGCCAAGGAGGTATAACTTGTTTATTTATTTGCAATTTATCACATTTGTTAAGTAAATTTATGAAATATTTGAGGGAATATCATAGCACTTTGTCTTATTGTTTCATTATTTATTAAAAAACCTGTTAGTTTGATTGGTTATCTTCTAGATTTAGATCTTGTTGATATTTGTAGCATTGGACAAGGGTTTTTGCATAGGTTGTCTAGACATGTGGAAGTCATGGAAAGCCTTCAACTTTAGCAAAATCACTTTAACTAAAGGATTTATTGTAGCAATTTTTTTTTATAAGAAAAATTGAGTTTAATCTAATGTATATGAATCTCAACCATTGATCTCAAGTGAGTTGAGATCTAATCTCAATCGTCGATCACTTTGGAGATTAACATTGTAGATTTGGTCAATAATTGAAGCTTATAAAAGTAAGGCTAGGTTAAGGAGGAAGAGACACAAGAGACATTAGGTGATTGGATCACAAACTTGGAATGATTCAAGGATATCTTAGTAAGCGTGAATAAGAACTTTCATCTAGAGATCAAGTCCTAGGGGAGGAGAGTGAAAATAGGTAATAATAAGAGGAGGAAAACCTAGTAGCCATAAATCAACGAAAATATTTATGGGCACCAAAGCAACAATCTGCAAATCGAACAGGTAAATAGGTACAACAAAATCTGCATGGGTGTACAATAGATAGCCATGTTGACATACAGGGTCGCAGAGCTGAAGAGAAACAATGGTACAATGCGTTCATGCAGATGAGTGGTTGTACAACAAAATGCAACAAAATTGTACATTCGTGTGATCACACACTAAATAGTCACGTGAGTTAATATAGAAAGTCGTACAAGGAGTCAATAGGAAAAGGGTTCCAAAGATTTTAGGCGTCCAATAAATTCAAAAATAGTTTGCTATAGCTTGCATTTTTCTTGGTGGGCCATTTTCCTAGTAAGTAAGCCCTTGTGTTTTGTGAATTTAATTAATGAACAATGGATTTGGAGAGAAGAAATTTCTATGTACATGTATGAAATTTGCATTTTGCTTCCATTGGCTTTTTATTTTATTTATTGTTAAAATTCCACTTGTGTAATTTATTTAGTAATTTGTAGTTTAATCTAAAATATAACAAGGAATCACTAAGAAATATTTTCCCTATTTTCTAGGGTTAAGTAAATTTAACAGATCTAACCTCTTTGTGGAGTTATGGTTTTTGTGATTTCAAAGTGTTTCTCTTCTTACAACTTTAGGTGGAAGAAGACTTCATCACACTCTGTAGGAACCATTTCAAGTGAAGGAATGGGGACTCCAATGCCCAATGGTCAAAGAATGTTCAAATTTCTCCAAACAAATTTAGTTCTTCCCTTTCACTAAAAATTTATAGCAAGGTTTTCTGAATGTCAATAAGTAATAATTAAACAAGTTAACAATGATTAGTATATTGAAGAAGTATGTCTTAAAAGAACATGACCGTTCATGAAGGGTTACCCACCTAGGTAGATATATGGGATCCTCATTTGTAACAATCTCATCTCACTTGTATTCAAACATTCTTATATAAATATATTATTCGCCTATGATGAACATTCCTATATTTAAGATATTTTGAATATTTTGCTGCGTATATGAACTTTATTCGTACCATTTGGTATCAGGGCTATTCAATCCTCTGACCACTCGACGACTGCACAAAGCTAGTTTGATTTAGCATTTGGCCATCAATCTGTCGTCAACTTTGTTACTGTCGTGATTCAAGCATTTCACTACACAAGTTCTTGGAGTTTTTCCTTTCTCCTCTTCATTACGCCTTTGGCCATTTAAAAAAAATTAAAAAAATTACATATTACAAAATATTATATGAGAACAAAAATATGGACAAAAAAATATTGTATATATAAATATATAAAATTACAAAAATAAAAAAATAGAAATATTAAATATAGAAAAAAAAATCGAAATCAAAATCGAAATCGACCTATGCCCAATGACTGCTGTTGTCTTTTGACAACAACGAGCGGTGACCACCATCTGTTTCCGGACATTGCTGTATGACGTTGATATAATGACCACCCACCTTTTGTCAGTCCTTGCGCCATCTTTTCCAAATAATAATCACATACTTGCAACTTCCATCGGGCCCCACTCCAGAAATACAACGAACATTGTTGTTGCAGTGTGCTGAATTGCATAGTTATACTTGTTACACTAAACTCATTTCCTTACTGTGAGAGATTGATTGAAGTAGGAGGCTAAGACAAGGTGTTCAACCGAAGAAATCAAGGCTGAAAGAAGGCAAGCAAACAATCTTTTGTCCATTTAAAACTTTTGAAGAATCTTTTTTACTATACCCACCGATATGAAATAAAGGTTGAAAGAAGGCAAGCAAACAATCTTTTTTCCATTTAAATCAGTGTGTGACTTTTGAAGAATATTTTTTACTATACCCACCCATTCATATTTAATTAAAGGTTTGTTGTTTAGGAAAAATTCCAAGTGCAAAAGTTAATCATCTAAACATTTCCAAACACGACCTTACAACCACATCTCCTTCACAATACCATAAATGCAAGTATATGGTCAAACGACTATATAATAATAACAACATTAAAATATTATTTAACAAAAACAAACAGGTGTTCAATTTTTAAAATAATTTCAAAAGAAGAGTAGAAAGTTATAAAAAGTTTATAAAGGAGAAATTATATATATATATATATATATAATTGAAATAATTTAAGGAAGTAAGGATGAAGAATGGATTGTGCTAACATCATTAGGGTTTGCTCATTTTGGAGCCGCAATTCGGCCGCTGCCGCATGATTGAACCTGGTTTCCCCTCCCTTGGACGCGCCAAGCAATGGGGAAAATATTGCAATGTTTCAATACAAAAGTGGCAGAAGGGGAGAAAAATGTCTGGCTGGTGAAAGCTTCGACCGTCGTTTGCTATGTTAGGGCTAGAGGGAGGTTCTGGAACACAAATGTAGTTTGGGACTTTTTCACTCCAGCTTCATCTAGTCTGGGGTGCACAACAAGACTTCTACTGGGTTTCAAGGATGAGCTATGCATTTCCGACTTGATTGGTTTTTCTCCTGGTGCAATTGCTCTCTTCGGGTGTGGGAAGAGTGATATTATTTATGGTAATAATAACGAAATTGGAGGTCTTCGTGCTGTACCAATGGATTTGCTATTTTATTCCCAAAGAAAAGGGTCTTTATATCTCAAAGTCAAGGGAAATATTGGCCCTTTGGAAGTCTTCATTGAACATGATCGCTCTATGTTGGAGTTTGGACTTAAACTTGTACATTGGAGTAGATCCAATATTATATTCAAAGGACCCTCATTCTTGGTGAGGGTAAAGGAAGAATACCATTAAGGGCACAAAATTGAGGTTTTGATGGAATGACACACATAGGATTCAAACCCACACTGTCCAACAAAGTTTGCAAGCTATCTTTCAACTTTAATCCTCCTTTTTCATGTAATGCAGTTGGTCAGATCTTGTGCCTCTTCTCAAGGACGCAAACATTCCTTTTTGGCATTCGACCCTCACTGGTCTTCTTAGATTAAAGACAACAAGGTCTAGGGTTGATTTTGGGTTTCAACTTCTAAATTCCATTGAAGGGAAGAATGAACACAAACTGTTTGTTTAAAATCCTAAACGAACTACCTACCAAGGAGGTGGAATAGGTGAGAAAGATAACAATGTGTTTGAAAAAATCCATTAATCAGACAGGGAAGGAAACAGGGGTAGTTCTTTCTATAGTTTCCAATTTTAATTCGATCTCTATCTAGACAATCCATTAGCATCTTTGACAATGCAACCGATGATGTATCCAAGCTCCAAGACAAAATTAAATCATTGATACAAATTCAGGTTAGTTCGCTCATACTTCTTTATAATGGTAGACAGCGAAATCTAGGCCATGTACTCAGAGATTATGGCATTGTAAAGGATGCCTCCATATCTCTAGTTGCATGCCTAAATGGTGGTGCCAGGGGTAGTGGAGCATCTATGACTTCAAAGCCTATTAAATTTAAGGATTCCCTTAAGTCATGATCCACCTCTTAATAGGCATAGGCAACTCTTAGGCCGTTCCAGGTGGATAAAACTAACGACGTTCCTTTTGTTGAAATTTCACACCCAACTCTCGAGGAATTTCTTGAGCTCTACTTTGAGAACAACTTGATTCGCTGCTTCAATGGCTTATGACCACACTCAACAAATCTCTATAAGTGGATACATGAGGTCTAGAATTCAAAGCGTAAGGTTAGTTTTTGTTCCAAGGTTTATTTATAGTTCTGTTTGCTAAATCAAAGGATTATTAAAATACCCTAACTGGTGGACCTTGGTTTTGGAGTAAATTACATTTGTTCATTACCCCCTGGTTTATGGATTTTGATTCATCTTCAACGATCATCACCAAAATTCCTATTTGGGTTCCACTTCCTAATTCGCGGGTTCGTCTATGGAATTTTTCAGTTTTTGAGGGTACTATTAATACCTTGGGCCATTATCTTACCACATATACCTCCCAAGGGCAGTATGGTTTGTACACATACGGAATAATTTGCATGGAATCTCTAGAGTGATAAATGAGTATCCCACTGGACTAGAAGCTTTTAGCTCCAAAGGAGGAGTCTCAGGAGGTTGTGGAACAAGCACATGCAGTGGTGCAGATAAGAGTCAAAGTGGAGGCACCTACTCAACCAGAATCTTCCAGAGATGGGAGAAAGAGAACCAAAGAAACTGATAAACTGTTGCAGGATGCAAGGGAGAATGTGGGAGCCCCCACATCACAACGCAAGCAAAGGAGGTCACATGATAGGTACACTGGTTACATGGCTCTCATGACAAAGCTCATTGAGACAAAGTTGTCCTCATTCGAGGGAATTTTTTTCTCAAACTTGTTTGGGTTGATGCCATGGTGGAAGAATACGAATCCATCATGAAGAACAATGTATGGGAGGTGGTGTCAAGACCAAAAGGGAAATCAATGTTTGGTTCGAGATGAATATACAAAGTGAAGCATGCAGCTGACAGGAGCATTGAGAAATAGGAGGGAAAATTTGTTGCTAAAGGATTCTCTTAGATAGAGGGAGGGGACTATGAGGAAACTTTTGCACCAATTGCAAGATATTCCTCAATCAAATCCATTCTAGCATTGGTTGTGTAGATTAGGTGGAAAATACACCAGATAGATGTGAAGACCGCCTTTCTCAACAATTTTGTTGAGGAGGAAATTTACATAGAGTAGCCGGAAGGATTTGAGACATATAATTGAGAATCACATGTGTGAAAACTCAAGAGAGCATTGTATGGTCTCAAACAGGCGCCCCGAGCATGGTACACTCATTTCAAAAGTTATCTTTGTGGATTGGGCTTCACCAAAAGTGGAGCAGATGAGAACCTCTATCACATTGTGGTAGATGGTAAGTTGTTTATTATTGTTTTGCATGTTGATGATTTAATATTGACAGGTGATGATCAGTTGATCCATTCTTGCAAAAAGGATCTTGCAAGGGAATTTGAGATGAAAGACATGGGCCTAATTCCTTACTTCTTGGGGCTGAAAGTGTGGAAAGATGATGGTGACTTGTTTCTGTCTCATGGGAAGTATGTCTCTGAAATACTTTAGATATTTCACATGGAGTGTTGTAAGCCCATGGACACACCTTTATCTACAAACTAGAGGAAGGTGAATGCCACTTCAGGTGAAGAAGTTGATGCTACCATTTACAAGCATCTTGCGAACACACGACCCAACATGTGCTATGCAGTAAACCAAATTAGTTAAGCTATGGTGAGCCCTAACAAGCTGCATTAGAAGGCGGAAAAGAATGTGTTATAGTACCTGAGAGTCATTATGGATTATGGTACAGGAGGACAGAGGGAGTGAAGCTTCAAGGCTTCATCGACGTAGATTGGGCAGGGAGTCCATCAGACAAAAAAAGTACTTCAGGTGCTATCTTCAGTGTTGGGTCCGCATCTATTTGCTAGTAGAACAGGAAGCAGAGGTCTGTGGCGCTCATCTCAGCAAAGGCTAAATACATGGCTACAAGTCAAGCAACTTGTGAGTCCATATGGATGAGGAAAATACTTGGGGATATTTTCGATCAAGAGATGGATCCAACAATGATATATGTTGATTTATGGTAGCATTAGATGTGCTCTAAGCCTCAAAATTTGTAGGGGGGTTAGGACACATGTATTCCAGAATACCCATAAATCATTTTGGGAAATTCCACCCGAGACAATTTTATTAAAATAATTAATTATTTTTAATGGATGCCTAGGTCTAAACTTAAAAAATTAAAATAATTAATGGGCATTAATAAAACTGGGTGTGAATCTTCTAGAAAAAATGAAGATCGAGTCAATATTATTTGAGCCGTTGATTAGAATTTAATCTCAGTCATTGATTACTCAACGAGAATATTATAAGAAGGACTTCGATGGGCATTTGGAAGACACATCGAGTGAGAGATCAGAGATCGATTTTCTAAAGAGAGCAACACAACAGTTGCTAGATAGGTCATCGAGGAGATTTCTTGCAATGAGGGGTAGTGATAGTTTTCCGGTTGAAGAGTTTCATGATCGAGGGATACATTGCAGAGGAGGCAAAGAGAGATCTAGAAGAGGCAGTGCAAAGCCACACTAAGGCAGTGCAGAGCCTGGGAGGAGATTCGAAATTTGCTGGAGAGTCGAGTTCTAGAGATAGAAGCCGAGGTATGAGACCGGAAAGGTAGAGATTCGAAGTTCCAGAGGAAAATCAACCGACAAGAAGGGTCATGCAGATCCTAGTAGCTATGACATTAAACTGCATAGGTTGACACAGAGGCAGTGTGGGGCTTTCCATCCAAAGCTTGGATTTGTATTGAATCTCCAGTGATAGTGTAGGATATTTCTCACTAATTTCTATGCCAGTTAGATTCTCTGTATCGGATAGCAAGTAAGGCATCCAAAGATTGCATTCAGAAATTACTGCATACTAATACAAACCCTTAGTTGTTGCACTGATTTTCCTACATTGGGTTTTTCTGGGGACATTTGTCCAAAACCAACGATGTCACTTGTGTGTGTTATTTCTTCTTGCTCAGTTCTTGTTTCCGCATATAATTTAGTTAGTGAAGTCTGCAATCGTATTTACTTCGACATTTATAGTGTAACACAATAAATAACTTGCATGAGTTAACAAGTAGGAGAAGTAATATCATTTTGCTGCAGTTGAATATAGGGTTTTCCGAATTTTGGCATGGTATCAGAGCACAGGTGAAGCAAGAGAACAAACCAGAAGAGCCTAGTGTTGAAGAGAAGGAAGGAGATTGAAGTGTTGCGTAGGCAGCGGATCAAATCCCCAGAGGGATTGCGCAGTCCAGGCCATGAGGGCATGATTCTTGAGGAAAATCTCTCTTTGAGTGAGTTGACAAAGAGGTAAGGTTTCCAGTTCATGATTTGTCAGTGGTAGAGGGAGCATCATAGCAACAGATTCAACACATAGAAGTCTTCAGGTGGAACACAGTTTTCTGCAGTGTTTGCTCGGTCAGAAAAGCATCAGAAGAAGGAAGAAGACACTTTTTGAGGGAATTTCTTCCTCTGTGAATTATGAGCCAAATAATTCTATTTCTTAATTGTTGAGTAGTAGTAGCAAGGAGCAGATCTACTAACTATAATAGGAAGTTTGTAGGTTAGCCTAGCAGCTGGGCATAATAGAGATGGAGTAGTTCAACTTTTTGTTGGCTGAGATGGCAGCTAATGGGCTGAGAGATGAAGATCGATTGGATGGAGCATCCAACTATGTGATCTGGAAGGCTAGGATCTCCTGAATTCTAGATGAACATGATATCGAAGCCTATTTCGATAGCGTGGTAGTTGAAATTTCCGATGTAGATCTGCTCAAGAAGTACAAGGATGAGATGGCGAAGGCCAAGCGGTTGATCCTCGACAGAGTGAGGGCTTATGTTGTATGTCACATTGCTAGAAAAGGGATGGCCAAAGAGATGTGGGATGCCTTGGCTATGTTGTATCAAGGATCTTCTGAGCAATGAAAGATGTACTTGGAGGAGAAAATGAGATCCGCGAGGATGCAGAGGGGGGAAAACATTGATCTGTTCCTATCAAAGCTTCAGGAAGTCTGAGATCAGTTGATAGTTGTAGGATCAACACCTCATCCTACAGAGATGGTGAGGTTGACCCTGAATTCAGTCTCATAAGAATGGAAAGTATTTGTTCAAAGCATCCTAGGTAGAGAAAAATTGTAGAAATTCCCACCTGTAGATCACCTGATAATGCAATAGACTAAAGCAAAATACTTGATCTACTTCTACATTTCGCAGAAGCTTAATCGAACATGAGAAACATCAATAAGAACACATATAACTGATAAGAAGGAATCAATCACACATAACAAAAAAGATATAACCCGGGGAAAGCCTCAACCTGAAAACCCAACTCTGTATTATCATACAAGTGGAAATATAGCCAATATTACAAAAAGAATTAGCTCAAAATCAATCCTGCTCTCTCTGCAATAACTCTGCTGCTCATAGACAGTCAAAGGCCTCTATCTAACCTATGGTTTTCCCTACAAGCCTTCTATTTATTTGCACAATTCTGATTGGGGTCTAGTGCAGCCACTTGTGTGAATTGGCCTCTTCACACACTCACTAACCTTTGATCCAACTATGTAGTCCTGAAGGAGATAAATCCTCATCACAGGTGAGCTTCCTTTATAGGAAAAATATTCATCCAACTGATAGTACATTGTCCTTTCTTTGATCTCAACTGGGTCTCTGTCTGAACTGACATGCATGAGTTATTCATGAGAGAATCTTCAGTTATCTAAAGTGCAACAATTATATGCAAGCATGCATTAACTAACTGAACTCACATTAATTTAAACAAATTGTTTAAATCAAATATAACTGGACTTGACTCAGTTAACTGAGCCATCTAATTACTGCTCAAATTAAAACTCATCCTTATCTCTTTAACTGATGGATAAATTCCTCAATTAATAGATAAACTGTTGCATGTCCTCACATAGACTTCATGTTTGATTTTTCACAACTAATTAACTCATGGTGAATTAATTAATTTAGTTTTAAACAACTGTTAAGTTCAAATTCGAATTTCACTTCCTATTTTAGTCTAGGGACTGACTAAAAATAGGAATCCATCTTGAACTGCCAAAAATAGCAATTTTATTTTTAGCACTTCCATTTTTCATTCCCTGGTGCTCAATCCAGCACTGATACCCAAACTGCTATTTATAGCAGTGCTATATTTAGCAATTTCTTGTTGCCATTTTCAACACTCCCTCTCAACAAGAAAGGCTTCTACTCGAACCCGATCCTGTAACTCTAGAATGTTCTGCATGCAACACTTCTACCAAGTGTGGTTGCTCCAACAACTCTCAGAACAAAAAACTCCCACTAACCTCTCTGTTGGGCTAGAAACATACTCTGATGCTGAAGCTCTACCTGCTGCTAAAAAGTGCTCCCTCTCTGACCTCTGAGCTGCTGCAACAATACATGCATCTCGTACCATTGCACACCTCTCTATGCCAATCTGCAGTGGTGCAACACTCCTGTGCCTCTCACATTGTTGCAGCCTCCTAGCTCTACACAGTCCTAGGACTCCTGCACTGTAGCTCTCTCTACCGCTCCATCTGCATCTATCTCTACCCAATTAGTCAGTCCTGCTACTCCTCATTGGGGCTCCTATAGCAAATTCGAATCAAAGAGGTTGGGTACCTCAAGGATCATGCCCTTCCACCTTGGGACGATCACTCCACATCGCCCCACCTCCTACCTGGAGGTATGGATGCATGTGATCCCTATGCCCACCTGGCTCGAAATTTTCCCCTATTGGAGGTTTCTGCATGAGTAGATGTCTCTACTCGATCTCCTCTCATCTTCCCCAGTTGTGGCTGCTCCACAACCTCCTGAAGCTGCTTCACCAATTGTGGCTTCTTCACAATTGTCCGAGACTTCTTCTAGCACTTCATGTTGAGAGGTAATTTACTCTCCCTCTCAACCACCAAGTATCTAACCTTTGCCTTACTTCTCAAGGCTTTGCATGCATCTTGTACCTCAAGTCCATACAGGGTCTTGGCTAGCACACCAATCTGTTTCATATTTCCCGCCGTCATGAAATTTTATGGAAAAAAGAGCTGATTTTAGATCAACAATATCTCCCTCATCCAAACTTTGATTTAGCCGATTTTTTTTTTTGAATTTGGGTCCTTTTCTGCAAGGAATACAAATCTGCTATTTCTTTCTAAAAATTTTGTACATAAATTTTCAGATCTGCTCTGCAAAATCTCAGCCCAAAACTCAAAACTTTGAAATCTCTTCTTTGTATACTGTTCACAGCTCCGATAAACTCAGCTCTGATACCATGTAGAAATTATCACATGTAGATCACCTGATAATGCAATAGACTAAAGCAAAATACTTGATCTACTTCTACAACCAATTTAGCCGAAGCTTAATTGAACATGAGCAACATCAATAAGAACACATATAACTGATAAGAAGGAATCAATCACACATAACACAAAAGATATAACCCAGGGAAAGCCTCAGCCTAAAACCCCAACTCTGTATTATCATACAAGTGGAAATATAGCTAGTATTACAAAAAGAATTAGCTCAAAAGCTATCCTGCTATCTCTACAATACCTCTACTGCTCATAGATAGTCAAAGGTCTCTATCTAACCTCTGGTTTGCCCTCTAAGCCTTCTATTTCTTTGCACAATTCTAACTAGGGTCCAGTGCAACCACTTGTGTGAATTGGCCTCTTCACACACTCACTAACCTCTGATCCAACTACGCAGTCCTAAAGGAGATAAATCCTCATCATGGATGAGCTTCCTTTATAGGAAAAAATTCATCCAACTGATAGTACACTGTTCCTTCTCTGATCTCAACTGGGTCTCTGTCTGAACTGACATGCATGCGTTATTCATGAGAGAATCTTTAGTTATCTGAAGTGCAACAGTTATATGCAAGCATGCATTAACCAACTGTAGTCACATTAATTTAGACAAATTGTTTAAATCAAATATAACCAGACATGACTCAATTAATTGAGCCAACTAATTACTAGTCAAATTAGAACTCATCGTTATCTCTTTAACTGATGGATAAATTATTCAATTAATAGATAAACTGTTGCATGTCCTCACATAGAATTCATGTTTGATTTTTCACAACCAATTAACTCATGGTGAATTAATTAATTTATTTTCAAACAGCGATTAAGTTCAAATTCGAATTTTACTTACTATTTTAGTCCAGGGACTGACTAAAATAGGAATCCATCCTGAACTACTAAAAATAGAAATTCTATTTTTAGCACTTCCATTTTTCATTCCATGTTGCTCAATCCAACACTGATACCCAAACTGCTATTCATAGAAGTGCTATTTTTAGCACTTCTATTTTTAGCAATTCCTTATTGCCATTTTCAACAAAAATTGCCAGATTGCGAAGGGATGTTGGCTGCTATTCAACATGAAGAGATGAGGCGAAATTTAGTTAAGTGCAAACTTGATGGAAACAACAACAGTGGGACGAAGCCCAAGGAGGAGGAGAAGAATGCAACCCTTACATCAAAGGGGAAACAGGAGTAGCAGAGGCAGAAGAAGGATGTCTCGAAGATCAAATGTTTTTGGTGTGGTGAATTTGGTCACTACGCTACACAATGCCATCTTAAGAAGAAGGACAAGGATGAGAAACATGATCCGTAGGCTGCAACCACAAAGATCGAGGATGAGAAGTTTGCCATGATTGTCCAGATACCTCCATGGGAGAGGTGGGGTGATCTAGTATTGTAGTTCGAAAGAACTACAAATGGGAAGAATCCTTGACGAGTCCACCTCTTGGATCAAGACCTTGCTATGGGAGCCCATAGTCAGCAGTAGTAGGATGGACCAGTGTCATGTGGTGCAGTCAAATGCTAGAGTGACAGATGCAGTGGCTAGTAGCAATCAAATACTGAGCAATGCAAAGCTAGTGTTGGCAGCAGTGTAGTTGGCATAGAGAAGAGTCAACAGTAGCGTAGAGACTTCAGTGACAATGCAAAGGCTAGCAACACTCAGAACTCAGATGATGGAGGCATCATACTGAACAAAGTTGGTTTAGTATTTTGGATGTTTTTCCATTGCAGTTGTTGTAGAAGGTAACAATAACATTTGGATCAGAGTTACAATGCATATGCGGTTGGCAGTAGTAACACAGATGCAAAATTTGTGCAGTAGTTGGTGGGCAGTGATTTCATACATTAAGATCGCAAAGGGAGATGTTACAGAGTCAGGGTGATGCTTCAATGGGTTGCATTACTAGAGCACATTCCTCGCTAAGAGGGAGTTTTTATTTCTAATATCATCAAATGTGATCTAAGCCTCAAAAATTGTAGGGAGGCTAGGATACATGTATTCCAGAATACCCAGAAATCGTTTTGAGAAATTCCACTAAGAGACAATTTTATTAAAATAATTAAATAATTTTAATACGTGCTTAAATCTAAACTTAGGAAATTAAAATAATTAGAGGGTATTAATAAAACTGGGGATGAATCTTCTATAAAAAGACAGAGATCGAGTCAATATGATCTGAGCCATTGATTAGAATTTAATTTGGGTCGTTGATTACTCAACGAGAAGATTATAAGGACTTTGATGGGCATTTTGAAGACACATTGAGTGAGAGATGAGAGATTGATTTTCTCAAGAGAGCAACACAACAATTGCCGGAGAGGTCATCAAGGAGGTTTCTTGTAGTGAGAGGTAGGGATAGTTTTCCGGTTGGAGAGTTTCCTGATCCGGGTATACATTGTAGAGGAGGTAGAGAGAGATACATAAGAGACAACATAGAGCCATGCTAGGCAACGTAGAGCCAAGTTGAGGCAGCGCAGAACGTGAGAGGAGATTCGAAATTTGTTGGAGAGTCGAGTTCTAGAGCCAGGAGCTGGGGTGTGAGACCGGAAATTCAGAGAGTTGAAGTTCCAGAGGAAACTCGACCAGCAAGAAGGGTGACACAGAGCCTAGTAGTTGTGACGCTAAATTGCGTAGGCTGATGTAAAGGCAGTGCAAGGAAAATGTGGAACTTATTGTAGTGCCCCACTCTAGTTGACTAACAGTGATATACCATTAACATTTATTTAGCCCTAAGGCCCACACATTATTCTTTGAGGACCTCAGGTTGAGGATCTGGGCAGATGACTCTATTATTAGTGGTTGTGATGTTTATGTATGTTCTCCATTGATATTATGATGAATATAACATTAATGGTTATGTATGTTAACTATTGGTATTATGATGATTGTAATATTAATGGTTATGCATGTTCTCTATTGATATTATGATGATTGTAGCATAAATGGTTATGTTTGGTCTCTATTGAATTTATGATGATGATGACAGTAAAGGTTATGTATGCTCTCTATTGATATCATGATGATGATAGCTTTGATGGATATGTATGTTTCTATTGATGTTATGATGTTGATAGCTTTGATGGATATGTATGTCTCCATTGATGTTATGATGATGATAACCATGATGGGTGCGTCCCCTATGTTACCTACTTGCATTAGTTCTGGTTCACAATGAACAATGATACGAATGACTAGGTGATGTTGATGATGCTATTATGACAATGAATAACAACGAGAAACCTTGTTACTGATGATTATTGAGTATGGCAGGAAACCACTAGAGGCACTCGTATATGACGAGTTGACAACACCTGGTTTGATGAAAATTTATATTGTGTCTTTGAAATTCCATGTCAATTTTGAAACATGCTATATATGTTTATCTATATTCTGATGATATGTTAGTGGTTGCAGGCACATATTAGTTGCATGGCCAAATGACTCACATATGGGTGATGGGGTTGTACAATTGGATGGAACTGCATGGGAGGGGTGGGATAGTGTCCCTTATCTCACCCACTAGCACTCCCACTGTGAATTGGGATGGAAAGGTTGAAACACCTTCGACTTGAAGATCACGATGTCATGAGGGTAGGTCCCAAAGTTGGGTCGCTCATGAGGATTTTACCGGGGGGCGCACATCAAGGTGAATTCCTTGATCCCCGACACCATTAGTCTCACTATAGCAAGAAACATAAGAAGTGATAGTGGTCTCTGTCGTTGCACCTATACTTTCCCCTTGTAGCCACTGAATGCTTGAAGGGCAAGTGGCGTGGCACCCTTAGAACTTCAAGGGAATTTCTTGAAGGGTACGACCAACTTGGCACCCTTGGCATCACAAGTAAAATGTTAGGCATGACACCCTTGGAACTTCAAGGGAAGTTCTTGAAGGGCACGACCAAACTTGGCACCCTTGGAATCATTAAAAATAAATAAATTAATAAATATAATCAAGATATGAAAACTAGGTAAATTCACATCAAGGGTAAATGATGTTAGAAACCGAGGTAATTCAATCAAGAATAAAACTTGGGTTAAGAGGATCATAGGGAGAAATAAAATATTTACCTTAAAAACTCTACCTTTCCCATGTTGGAAAATATTAGGTAGATAATGTAGTTTAATTAGGTAAAAAGGCGAAAGAGGAACATAAATGTAAGGATAAATATTAATCCTAAAATAGTTAAACCTAATTAAGAGAAGAGGATGGTAAATTAAAATAAGATAAAAAAATTAAATTTTAGAGAAATTTAGAGAACCTCCATTTGGCAACAACCAACATAAGGATATTCATCTAAAAGACGATTTGAGTTAAATTAGGGAGTAGATAGGGGATCAAATCTTAACTTATCAATTGACTTTAGTAATGAACACAAATTAAGGAGTAAAAAGAGGGATAAAGAGACAACTAGGAGAAGAAATATGAATGTTGTTGAGGTGAGGGAAAATATTACTTTTAAATTAAAATTTAAGTAAATAATTTTGGAGACCCTTGATGAGAGAGTGACACATGGGTGGGTGAATAATCAAGATATTGGATTATCAAAAATAATTAATTATGCATGAAATTCCAAGTGTCACCTATGGGGACTCCTATAAAGGAAGGGGTAGGCCATGGGAGAAGGAACTTTTCTTTACCCTATTGTTGGATGGATGAGACTATGTCAGAGTAGTGGCTACAACCTATAGTGAGTTTGGTGAGGTAGAGGACTTTAGAGAGAGAAATCTTGAGCCAAAGAGTGCTCTCCTCTACCAGCTAATACATTCCTCCATTGTATAACTCCATTGCAGCTCGAAGTTCTGCGGGGAAGGAGAGTACCCAAGGAGTAGGCTGGGAGATCAACCGGTGTGTCATTGCATTTGGATTAAGCACGTCGACATTCACACTTGGAGGCGACCAACAACAAAGGAGTGAAAATAACAGCAAATCAAGTTTGAATCTCATCTCCTGGTGAATGGTACCTATGTTGTTATAATATTCTTTTGTATGACTTCGTTATGGTTTTAGTTAATAACATGTAAATGATATGTTCAATAAAGTGAAATTCAAGAAATTTTTATATAATGCTTAATAATTTTTGAGTTCCTAATGTTATTTTCTTATGGTTGTATTTTTAGTATTTGAAAATAAAATAAAATTTTATAGGGTTGGTTCCTACACTTGGTATTAGAACTATGTTGAACCCTTGAGACCTATGGGCCCATGCATGCATGACTATTTTTGTTAATCTCTACTATATTTCTGAAACACTCCTTTCACTCTACCTATACAAAGCCCCCAGCGCATGATAACTGCTTTCTTCGAAGCGGAAGTTAAAATCACTTAGCAATGCCAATAATGCACATGAATTTATTTCCATTGGACGCCGAGAATCCCACTTATGGCCAGTAAGAAACGACCATAATTCACTTGTTCAGGCTGTAATAGATATAAACCTGATCCCAAGAAACGACCATAATGCACTTGTTCAAGCTGTAATAGATATAAAACTAATCCCAAGAAACATCCATAATGCACTTGTTTAGGCTGTAATAGATATAAACGTGATCCCTCAAAATGCAGTTTCCTTACTAAATTCCGAACCCTCGATACAAACAAGGTAAAATATGTTTTTCTAATAGGCTCCAAGTTAGGGGTTGGAGGTTGCGTTCGATTCCGTAGAAACCATCCACAGAGATACATGATGAATGACCAGCTGAAACACTTTTATTACCCCCGAAGAAACTACGCATATCAATAGACCCAAGATTTATCACCTGCAGATAGCTTGGAAGAAACCCTAACTCTCTTGGATCATCAAACAGGTAGCTCCATAGGTTGACGAGACAGTTGGGCACTACAAAAGAATTATTAAAGGGCTAAAATTGGGTGAGGCGTCCAAAATACTCAATGAGATTGCTATCCAAGAGCACGACATAATGTTCTATGGAATCGAGAAGAGGAGACCAGGGGCTACGACGGTCCTATCTTGCAGGACCATATTAAACATGTAGGCATTAATTGCCATTTTTTTTCTTCAGAAAACAAATCAAACTGAAACCCTCACTGTTCATTGCGAGAGTCAAGCTTGAGAGTATCATTAAGGGAGCCGTCTAACTCGACTGAAATCATGCAGAATCATCTGTAATTGTGCTTCTACTAACTTTTTATTTTCAAGCTTGTGATGTACAAGAATCGCAGTCCCAAAGGCCCCTTTGCCAATCTGCTCCATCGCCTCATAGTGATCCATTTTGGACTCCACAAGCAGTCAATTCCAGAGTCAGTCGAATAATATTCCAAATAGGTATTTCCTTTCAAATCTTCATGATGTAGTGATATTTTTTCAATTTCAGACAGATTTCGTTTTTGGGGATTCAATAGCACAACTGTTGCAGAAAAAGTGCCTAACTTGAGTTTTCTTTAACGAGGCAATGTAATGCTCGCTCTACTTTGCCAAAAGGAACCCAAAACAGTTAATAGCCTGTAACGACAAACAAATAATATTGCCGGGTATACACATGGCTCAGAAATTAGCTAGAGTCCTTTCAAAATAAGTCAAAACACAATCCTTTGAAATTTGCATTTAAGACCAGAAGAACGTCAAAGTCCCTTAAAACACACAATTAAGTCTGCACGAAAACCTATGGTTTTGATACATAACCAGATTGCATATTCAAAATGACAAGCACAAATAAATGGTGGGCATGGCAATGTAACAACGGAGCCAACTTTGACTTCAAAAAGAACAATCTCGCTAAAGACTCGGCCAAAACTGAGTTCCATCAAATTAATTAGACTAAGTCAGTCCATTGTTTAAAAGGAAAAACATAAATTTACAAGTAGGACGAAATGCAAAAAAACCGAAGGTTGAGGGATTCAAGCAGGGTTCTGCTAGCGAAAATAAAAAATACGCCTGAGTTGAATAGCTTAAAAAAGAATACGATTTCCTTTCATTGTTTGCATACAATGGAAAGCTTCTCGTAATGATTTTACATTAGCAAAACTACAATCTGAAGGTTGAAAATACTAAAAGAAAGGGTACTCTTGAAAAAGAAAAATGCAAAACCAAAGATCCTTCGTAAGGAATTTGTTTTGAGCGACTTCGTACTATGTAACTTCATTAAGCAACCTCCCAACAATGCCATCAACTTTCAAAATAGGATGCCAAAGGGCTATTTAGAGTACTTTCTTCACTGAAGAAATTTGAGCAGGATAGTTTTCTTTGGAAATTTGGAAGGAACACTTAGAACTAACTAAATACCATAGATGTTGAGAAATAAGGCTACTCTGGAAGAATATTTGAAGCAAAAAGCTTTCATTTTCAAAAGCCGAATGCTTCAAAGACAGGACCATGACAAGTAACACTTTAAAGTATTCTGACCAACCAACTTTCATTTTCATCCAGAATAAATGCTTAGAGTATTGCGTTTTTTGAAGCATATTTTTCTTTTTTCATAATTTCAATCAAGAAATCTTTGTTCCTTGGGCAATGCAACTTTATTTTTGAAAGTTCGAAAAAAAAATAATTTCCCTTTTGAAGACTCCAAATACTATATTGAGGCCAAGCCGAAGACTCTAGTCCCAATAGACTACTAGATTAAGCCCATTCGTGTGACTCCAAATACTACATTGAGGACATTTGTGTTTAGGTATTTACCTAGATACACTCATTTTTAAAAATTTTAGCAAATAAATCTCCACTACAAACATCAGATGCTTCACCCATAATTCTCTGCAGAAAATCTGCCTTCGTTTTCAGAATTACTACATAAGCATTCTATGATAAAATTTGAACAAATAATATTTCACTTTCGCGTTTGTGACTTCAAAACCTTAGTTTGAAAGATTCCAACCCTAAAAGCTTCATGATTTCAAAAAGGAAAGAACTCAATGTTAAGGTTTTAAACAAAGCTTCCAAATTCCAGTGTTGCATTCACGAAATTCTAAAAATAAACGGTATCATCATCTGGTCTTCCGTGCAAATGACCACTGTTTCCGGCCACAAATACAATATCAAGATGTTCAAATGATTCATCAAACTTTACCTCTATTTCATACTCTTAAGCCAAAAATCACAATCCAAACTTCAATGAGAAGCTGGAAACTCACCGCTACATTCATTAAAGAAGACATCCCTTTCTCGTGTTGCTGTCAATTTCCACCTCAAAAATAGCATATCCTTTAAATTTTACATTCTCCATTAGATATTATATTAGTGAATATTTATGAGTTGGAGAGATAATTAGTGGGAAATGCATGTAGGAGAGATAATTAGTGAGGAGAAATCAGAGAACGAATATTTTAATTGAATTTGTATTAAAATTTTTAAATTGAGAGTACAGGGTATACGCCACGATACTATACGCCGCCACGATATTATACACCGTAGAAAGTTGCGAGCAGATATCTGGGCCGGCTATCGAGTTTAACAGGGAGTTCACCACTTTCCAACATATTTCGGGCTTCAAAAAAAGGGAGCCGAGTGTGTAAGCGTGGATTGCAGGTGATGGGGACAAGAATGGCAGGGAAGTTACAAGTACTCTGACGACATCTAGGGATGAATGTAGACCCATCGGATAAGGGATAATCATTTATTATGAAGTGGTAGAACCAGTGGGCTATCACTGACAGGAGGCGAAGCACACCCATCCATTGAGTGCCTGTTATTGCGAAAACAAGGTACCGTAGTTCCAGTATAGGAAAGGCTTGAATTTTTCAAATTTATGCTGTTGAGATACAATTAAAGACTAATCTATCACCCTTGTTCACTGGTTCAGTAAATCAGTAAGTAGAGGTAGGTAAGCTTGCTTGGTTCGGTTTAGACTGCTTCTCCCCGGGACAATGTTCTGATTCTGCATGACACTAGGTACAAGGGCTATATCCTTTTCCAAGAACTACTATTGAGACTTGCCTTTATAGAGTCAGATTCAAACTAGTAAGATACCTCACTCACTATCGTTTGTTGAAGGGTAATACTTCTCACTTGTTAAGGGTACTACTTCTCACTGCGTTTTACTTCTTCTTGGCAGGGCGGTACTCTAACCAAT
>APFE030773591.1:213241-227290 GCA_000404065.3 Pinus taeda
AATATGGATGAATTTAATCTTTTCAATAAAGTAGGATTTTACCAAGTTGGTAACTTCCATTTCTTATTTAGTGATCTGATCAACCGAATATGGAACATTTCTTTTTTTATGATATTGGGAAAATCATATTTATGTATTCTTCATAGAAATTATTTCCATTCTTGTATGTAAACCAATCCTCTTGTTCTTGGGGTTTCTGCACGTCCTAGAAAAAAGTGTGGGACGTATTTTCTTCTCAAATCATTGGCCCAGTACTGGATGTCTCTTTCCTCCAGGCTAATATGCCTAATCACTTTTACAATTCCCATTTGCACAATTAAGGGTCAGTACAACGTGGTCAAGAAATTCAGGTTACTTGCTGATCTACACAATTAATTAGGAAATCATAAGTTTTAGAGCTATAGCTATGAGTGCTAAACAGAATGTTTGACGAGAGAATAGAGCTGGATTGACCACGTGAGCTCCTCCTAAGTGTTTCCAGTTGGTGGGAGCTACTCTCGGACGACAATTTTCAATTTCTTGGAGAACCTCGTCGATAATTTGGGTTCCTTGAGGATCGCTTCCATAACATCTCTCTATTCATAGACCTCTCCCCCTTTTACAGAGTTGGCATACAAAAGTTATCCATGCTTCGACAACAGGGATTAAAGTAGTAGATCTTTTGGCTCCTTAACGTCGTGGGAGAAAAATTGCGTTTTATTTGGAGAGGCTGGAGTGGTAAAAAAACAGTACTCTATTATTGGAGTTTGATCAACCAACAATTCTAAGGCTCAATGGAGGGGTATCTGTATCTTGAGGAGTAGGAGAACGTACCCGTTGAAGGGAATGAATCCTTTTACACCTGGAAATGAAAGAATCAGGAGTAATTGATGAACAATTCATATTTAAGAAGAATTTGGTTGTAATTGTGCATTTGTTGCACTATCTTTATAACCTTTATTTAATAAAAAAGATATTTTGTGGTGGGGGTTGAGTTTCAATTTTTGGGACATTTGGTTCTTGTCCCGGGTTGAAGTGGGACACATTGTGTTCATTTTTCACTTTCTCTCTCTAATTATCTAAACTCTCTCTAATTCTCTAGTTTTCTCTTACTCTCCTCATGGTGACAAGCATTATTGTATTACCTAAACTTGTCGGCACAAACTATTTTTATTGGATAAAATGTATGCAACCTACATTCATCACCAAAGATTTATAAGAATTTGTAACTGAGGGATACACTATGCTTTCTCTTGATGACTTCAAAGCCTTAAGTGATGATGGAAATAAATATCTTAAGGAACTTATTAAGAAAGATAATGAAGCACTTTCACATATAGGAAGCACTCTTGAAAAATACATATTTCCGAGAATCAGTGGTGCAATATCATCTAAAAAAGCATGAGGTATCTTAAAAGAAAAAACACATATGAAGGTGTTGTTGTAGCTAAACTGCAAACATTAAGGAGGAATTTTGAAAATGCCCATATGAAAAGTAATGAATCCATTCACGATTACATCACAAAAATGCAAGATCTTGTTAATCAGATGAGGTCATTAGGTGAAAATGTTCGAGAAATAAGGCTAGTTGAGAAGATTTTAAGAAGTGTTCTATCTAAGTTTCAGATGGTCACTACCAATAGTATGGTCTCCAAAGATTTAAAAACCATGAAAATTGATGAATTAAGTGGATTCTTGTTAACCGTTCAAGAGAATAAACCATCTGATCAAGTAGAACATGCATTTTTGCAAAGCATAGAGGAAGAGGAAGGAGTAGGGGTCCATATCATAATCAGAATCAAAACAGAAATCGACAAAATTCACAGGGAAATGCATCTCCTTTGAGAGGTAGAGGAAGGAATCCTAGTCAATTCAGAGGAAGAGGCAAAGATGAATCTCATGGAAGAGGACAAGGAAGAGATGGAGGCAAAAATGGAGGAAGAGGTGGAGGACCACAGTGTTATTATTGCAAAAAATTGGCCATCTTGAAAGAGATTGTTATTATTGCAAAAATGTGAGATATGGAGCGAAAAGGTGCTAATACAGTTGTTGAAGAAACTAGGAATGAGAAGTTATTCATCTCAAGTTTGATGGAACATAATGAAGAAAGTGAAGCATGCTATATTAATTCGGGATGGTCATCTCATATTACATCTCAAGAGGAGCTGTGTGTTTATGCAAGAAGGAAGAGTAGAGCTTATGCATGAAGGAAACTTAGAACCCACGAAGAAAACTATGCAACCCATGATCTAGAAATGGCAACAATTGTTTATGCACTAAAAAAATTGGAGACACTACCTTCTGGGAATGAAGTTTGATCTTAGCACTGACCATTGTGGGCTACAACACATATTCACTCAAGACCACTTAAATGCAAGACAAAGACGATGGTCTGAACTAATTAGCGAATATGATTTTGATATCACTTACATAAAAGGAACGGTAAATAGGGTGGTTGATGCTTTAAGTAGGAGGCCTTGGATATTTTTAGTGATTCCCTTAAAGACAAATTTTAGGGAGAAACTGCTTGATTTACAATTTAAAGACACCTGGTATTAGAAGGTTAGCAAAAGTTTGAGGGGGGATGAAATGAGGGTCCCAAAATATGAAGAATACTCCCTTGATAATGATGGGCTACTACGATTTCGGGGAAGGATATATGTACCACCGAATGAAGATATACACGAGTTAATCTTGAATGAAGCACATCACGCAACATACATGGCACACCTTGGTGTTAAGAAGATGAGTGCGGACCTGAAACCACTCTTCTTTTGGAAAGGGATGAAGAAGGACATCATAAACTTGGTAGTAAGATGCTTAGAGTGTTAACGAGTAAAAGATGAACACAAACATTCAACATAATTATTGCAACCCCATGAGATACCAAAATCTAAATGGGAAGTTATATCAATGGAATTCATTGTGGGACTACCAATGACCTCAAGAAGACATGATTCCATATTTGTAGTGGTGGACACGTTGACCAAGATTTCCCATTTCATACCAGTTAAGACTACATATAAGGCACCAGAAATAGCCAGAGTTTTTATTGATGAGATTATGAGATTGCATGGAGTGCCTAGGAAGACCATATCTAATAGGGGAGCAACGTTTATAGGAAGGTTTGGTACTAGTTTCCAAGAAGCCTTGGGAACCCAGTTAAACTTCAGAACTACTTATCACCCTTAGACAAATGGGCAAACAAAGAGGGCTAATCAAATCCTCAAAGACATGCTTCAGATGTATGTGATCGACCAACAAAAGAGATGTGAGGAGTTTTTACCCCTCGTGGAATTTGCTTACAATAATAGTTATCAGAGTTCCATCAAGATGGCGCTATTTGAGTTCTTATATAGAAGACATTGCAGAACACCTCCCAGTTGGGACCGACTAGAGGACCGAGTATTAATAGGACCAGAAGTAGTGCAAGAGATGGAAGAACAAATGACTATGATTAGAGGAAGGCTAAAAGAAGCACAAGATCAACAAAAGAGCTATGTTGATGCTCATCGGGTAGAACAAAGTTATGAAATGGGAGATAGGGTGTTCTTGAGAGTAAGGCCCAAAAAAAAAATAAAAAAATCTATAAGATTTGGAAAGGGAGAAAAGTTGTCCCCACGGTTCGTGGGACCTTTTGAAATCTTAGAAAAGAAAGGGCCGATGGCATATAGGCTTGCCTTACCTCCAACTTTAGCATGTATGCATGATGTGTTTCATGTTTCTGGTTTGTGTCATTATATTTCAGATCCTTCACATGTTATTGACTTTGGTTATTTGCAGCTTTCAGACGAGGGAATAGTGATGGCCGAACCAGTTCGCATACTGGGCCAACGAACTTTGCAACTTAGACGATGATTAGTGGACTAGGTTAAGGTCCACTGGGACAATTATAGTCCCAGTTCAGCTACTTGGGAGGACGCCGAGGAGATGCGTCACCGTTTTCCTTACCTATTCCAAGGACTTCGAGACGAAGTCTATTATTAATAAGGAGTGTATGTAGTGCCCCGCACTAGTTGGCTAACAATGATATGCCATTAACATTTATTTAGCCCTAAGGCCCACACATTATTCTTTGAGGACCTCGGGTTGAGGATCCAGGCAGATGACTCTATTATTAGTGGTTGTGATGTTTATGTATGTTCTCCATTGATATTATGATGAAGATAACATTAATGGTTATGTATGTTAACTATTGGTATTATGATGATTGTAGCATTAATGGTTATGCATGTTCTCTATTCATATTATGATGATTGTAGCATAAATGGTTATGTTTGGTCTCTATTGAATTTATGATGATGATGACAGTAAAGGTTATGTATGTTCTCTATTGATATCATGATGATGATAGCTTTGATGGATATGTATGTTTCTATTGATGTTACGATGTTGATAACTTTGATGGATATGTATGTCTCTGTTGATGTTATGATGATGATAACCATGATGGATGCGTCCCCTATGTTACCTACTTGCATTAGTTCTGGTTCAAAATGAACAATAATATGAATGACTAGGTGATGTTGATGATGCTATTATGACAATGATTAACAACGAGAAACCTTGTTACTGATGATTATTGAGTATGGCAGGAAACCACCAAAGGCACTCGCATATGATGAGTTGACGACACCTGGTTTGATGAAAATTTATGTTGTGTCTTTGAAATTTTAAGTCAATTTTGAAACCTTCTATATATGTTTATCTATATTCTGATGATATGTTAGTGGTTGCAAGCACATATTAGTTGCTTGGCCGAATAACTCACATATGGATGATGGGGTTGTACAATTGGATGGAACTGCATGGGAGGGGTGGGACAGTGTCCCTGATCTCACCCACTAGCACTCCTGCCGTGACTTGGCCTGGAAAGGTTGAAACAACTTCGTCTTGAAGATCACGATGTCATGAAGGTAGGTCCCAAAGTTGGGTCGCTCATGAGGATTTTAATAGGGGGCGTGCTTCAAGGATGATTCCTTGATCCCCGACACCATTAGTCTCACTATAGCAGGCAACATAATAGATGATAGTGGTCTCTGTCGTTGCACCTATACTTGCTCCTCGTAGCCACTGAATGTTTGAAGGGCAAGTGGTGTGGCACCCTTGGATCTTCAAGGGAATTTTTTGAAGGCTATGACCAACTTGACACCCTTGGCATCACAAATAAACTGTTAGGCGTGACACCCTTGGAACTTCAAGGAAAGTTCTTGAAGGGTAAGACCAAACTTGGCACCCTTGGAATCATTAAAAATAAATAAATTAATAAATATAATCAAGATATGAAAATTAGGTAAATTCACATCAAGGGTAAATGATGTTATAAACCGAGGTAATTAAATCAAGAATAAAACTTAGGTTAAGAGGATCATAGGGAGAAATAAAATATTTACCTTAAAAACTCTACCTTTCCCATGTTGGAAAATATTAGGTAGAGAATGTAGTTTAATTAGGTAAAAAGGCGAAAGAGGAACATAAATGTAAAGATAAATATTAATCCTAAAATAGTTAAACCTAGTTAATGAAGAGGATGGTGAATTAAAATAAGATAAAAAAAATAAATTTTAGAGAAATTTAGAGAACCTCCATGTGGCAACAACCAACATAAAAATATCCATCTAAGAGACAACTTGAGTTAAATTAGGAAGTAGATAGGGGATCAAATATTGACTTATCAATTGACTTTAGCAATGAACACAAATTAAAGAGTAAAAAGGGGGATCAAGAGACAATTAGGAGAAGAAATAGGAATCTTGTTGAGGTGAGGAAAAATATTAGTTTTAAATTAAAATTTAAGTAAATAATTTTAGAGACTCTTGATGAGAAAGCGACACATGGGTAGGTGAATAATCAAAATATTGGATTATAAAAAATAATTAATTATGCATGAAATGCCAAGTGTCACCTATGAGGACTCCTATAAAGGAAGGGGTTGGCCATGGGAGAAGAAACTTTTCTTTACCCTATTGTTGGATGGATGAGACTATGTCAGAGTAGTGACTATGAGCTATAGTGAATTTGGTGAAGTAGAGGACTTTAGAGAGAGGACTATTGAGCCAAAGACTGCCTTCCTCTACCAACTAATACATTCCTCCATTGTACAACCACATTGCAGCTCGGGGGTCCGTGGGGAAGGAGAGTACCCAAGGAGTAGGCTGGGAGGTCAACCGATGGGTCATTGCATTCAGATTAAGCATGTCAACATTCACACTTGGAGGCGACCGATAATAAAGGAGGCCAAATAGCGGCAAATCAAGTTTGAATCTCGTCTCCTGGTGAATGATACCTATGTTGTTATAATATTATTTTATATGACTTCATTATGGTTTTAGTTAATAACATGTAAATTAGATGATATGTTCAATAAAGTGAAATTCATGACAGTTTTATATAATGCTTAATAAATTTTGAGTTCCCAATGTTATTTTCTTATGGTTGTATTTTTAGTATTAAAAAATAAAATAAAAAATTATAGGGTTGGTCCCTACACTTGCCATCCAAAGTCTAGATCAATATTGAATCTCCAGTGATTGTGTGAGGTATTTCTCACTAATTTCTCTATTAGTCAGATTCTCTGTATTAGATAACCAGTGAGACATCTAAAGATTGTATTCAGAAACTATTGCATAATAACACAAACCCTCAATGGTTGCATCGATTTTCCCGCATTGGGTTTTTCTTGGGACATTTGTTTAAAAACAACGGTGTCTCTTGTGTGTGTGTTATTTCTTCTTGCTCAGTTCTTGTTTCCGCATATAATTTAATTGGTGAAGGCCATAGTCGTATTTACTTCGACATTTACATTGTAACACAGTGAACAATTTGCATGAGTTAAAAAGTAGGAGAAGTAATATCAATTTGTTGTAGTAGGATTAAGGGTTTTCTGAATTTTCACAATATATTGTGATAATCAAACTCACATTAAGCTCTATGAGAATCCAATATTTCATAACCGCCCAAGCACACTGATATCCAATATCATAATTTGCGGGACTGTGTACAAAGGAGAATTATGTTGTTATAGTACATTCAACTCAGGAGCAAGATGTTGACATCTTGACAAAGGCATTGTCAAGAGGTAAATTCGAATTCCACAGGTGCATGATAGAGGTGGTGAAAAATCCCTTTCTTTCTAAGAGGAAGTGTTGAAAAAAATGTAGCAACAAAGGCTCAATCAGACTTTAGCCTTAGTCAAATTGAGTAAATCGAATTTCCACATTAGTAGGACAACTTGGAGGCAGTTAACTAGTGTGGCATAGATCTTGTCACTCAGTGAGCTCAGTAAATTCGAGTTCAGTTATGCATGTGTGATTGCTAACTTTTAGTAATCTAGTTAAGTTATTTTTAGTTGTATTCAGTTAATTGACCTCGAACTATTGCTAGAGTCAGTTCAAGGTCAGTTGTGCAGTGGGACAACGGTGTAACTCAGAGATTTGTCAGTGAACCGATCAATTAGCCCAAAATAGCTAGTGCAGGCAAGGAATTCGAGTTCGTCAGCTGAAGTGGAGATGACAAGACAATGTAACATCAATTGTTAACTAGTTTTGAGTGTACATGTGTTGCATGAGTCAGAAGATCAATCCTTGGGAATTGCACAATCAATTTGGAGGAAATTCCTATTTTTTGGAGGTTAATTTCCTCAAGATTTGCGCAAGGAAATAGGAGGCTTGGTGAGAAAATAATTGGCTAAGTGTTGACCATAGTTTCTTAATGAGCAAAGATATGTGTTATTCTTTTGAAGGTTGAGCTCAAAGTTGGAGTTAGCAATTTTAATAGTTTCTTTATTCAATTGATTAATGCAAAGAGGCTTGAGGGATTTTCCCAGTTGGGTTCCCCTAGAAATCATTGTGTATTTGTGGTTTTGCTAGTTGCATGTCTATGCATGTTGCTTTAAATTGTGATTTATATTCCGCAAATCAATAGAGTAGAATTGTCTCTTGTTTTTCAGTTTGAAATCTTGAGAAGTTGCAATTTCTATTAAATTTCTATAGTTCACTCCCCTCTCTTCTCTTTTGTGGGATATGTTAGAGGCCTCATTGTGATAGAGTTGGAGGAGGCTCAAGTTTTTATAGTCACTCATTTGGACTCTGACTAGGACTCCCTGATGGCGGCGCATCGAATCTCAATTCGTCTTCTTGGCCAAAGGTGGAAAGCAACAAAATGTCACTCAATCTTTCATTGGAGTATTGGTCTTCATCCATCTAATTTGGATACAAATTGCATTGAAGAAGACTCTGCGAGAGACCACATAGGCCTTGGTGGTCAAGATAGTGGGAATTGGTCTTTGTGCAAAACGATGGGCATGATGACCATGTGTCAAGTCCAGCGCCATCAGATGGCTCAAGAGCAAGGTCTTAGAGAGACTAGGGATCCTTCATTATCATTCTCTCACTTAAGATGACTACCCTCCATATCCAAATGAACTAGTCCTAATTCTCCATCAGTTGCATATTTTTATTATCCAACTGGACCGGGCTCGCCAGGATGACCACAATGGTATCTTGGACGTCATGCAACACCTGTAGCGGAATCAGTGGCAAACTCATGACATATTGGTTGGCTTGTGGAGAGGGCAAAGGTGATTACAAGAACATTTAGACCAACTGGAAACTTGGATTGCTCATATGGAGGGTCATGTCCGTTGTGATTTCAACCCCCCATCCACTCCAGGTGTAGCTTCAGATCACCTAGTTTCAGTAAATACAAATGAAGATTAATGTGTTGCAACTATTTTTTTGTGTTGTTTATTTTTTGGTAGTGGGTTCGGGTGTGTAAGAAAACCATTCTCTTTGGCAATTTATTTTGTACTTGGGCATGCCCCTATTGTCCAATAAATCTAGTAAGAGTGAGGCCAACAAGTTTTTTGGCAAAATGTTGAAACAATGTAATCTTCTAAAGTAATAGATATCCTTGATTTACAAAAAAAAATTCATATGTATATATATAGCCTCAAAGGTTAGCTTAATTGGTTGAGTTATTGTTATTAAAACACCTTGCTAATGGAAGGTCATAGAGTTATTCTCCTCGACGCTCTTGGAGTTAGGCTCCGCTAATAAACCGGCGGGAAGTGATCTCTTTGAGTGGATATGCTTGGATAATTTCCATGGATATAGCAACCACCAATCTGGTATCCATGAATTACACTTAGAAAAAATATCATATATATTATTAATAAAACATGCATTTTTTCTATACCATTAAAAAAATTAATTGTATATTGTTTATTTTAAAAATAAAATTTTAATATATATATATATTAAAACAAAAATAATGAATTTTTTTATTATTGCAGTTATGTCCCGATGAAATTTAAATTTAGATTAAGATACCCAATTTTTTTCAGCTACATCTTTACTGGTGCAATCAATTAACAATGTATATCCATTTTTCCTGATATTTACATTTACACTAAGATTTAATCGCGAAATTTATCTGCACTTAATCTGCCAAGAAAATTGGCTTTGAGGCTGCCCCGGTAAAGACAGTCTCCCATCTCCATAGCAGACGTAACCATTGACATAAACTTCCCGTTGGAATCGTCAAAACTTATGATGGGTTCACCCTCCTCTCCCACCTTCACCACCATAGCCTGGCTCTTCTGAAATCCAATCCATTCCAACAGATTTTTTTTCCCAGAAGGAAAAAAGCATAATATTATATTAATATCAGATATTGTGGATTACAAATACCAACAAGATTCACCATATATATATGCCCCATCAGAAATGCCAACCACACGCCCACCATGAGATAGCAGTGGTAACATGGCATGTAAGGTGAAATATACAATCTATAGTCCAAATACATATACAGATGAAAAACAGCTTGTTGAAGAAAATGCCCGAATCAGCAAAGCACAAAAGATACCTTCAGAACATAATCTCTCCATCAAAACAGCCTGTACAGAGCGAAAAAGCAGCAGATCTTCGCCAGCAAAAGTTAGGAAGCAGATAAGAAAGTCCAAAAAACAAGTACAGTATCAAATTTTTTATACAAAAATATGAGGGAGATAGAAAACTTAGCCGGGAAAAGGGAAATTTTCAACATCAATATCCTGCTGACTCATGGAAATAGATAAGTGCATTTTCCCAGTGGAGCCAATTAAGCCTTTCTTCGATAATTCATCTGCAATCATGTTCTGTTCCCTGTCTATATGTCTGATAGTAGAATTGTTGAGTTCCATCCATGACAATTCTATCTGCGCTAGCCATCCAAGTACTAAAGGATTTGTGATTTTTGCTGATCCCATAATATGATCAATTATAACTTTTAAGTCTCTATGGATGTGAATGAGAGGAATATCCAGAAAAATTGTGAACCATAATAGTCCCCATAAGGCCATAACCTCAGTTTAGTGTTAGTGCCCCTGCCTCCTTGCCGGAAAGCTCTGAAAATTAGTTCCTTCGAGATGGCAAGCCAAAACCCAAATCCACATATGCGCTGTTGTGCAGCCCCATCAAAAAAGCCCATAGGGTATATAGGCTGAACTTCAGTCCTCTTGTGTCTAGGGGCCTTGTAGCAAATGTCCTTAGTAGACTATAGTGTAACAGATGATGATATTTTCAGTAACCTTTTAGAAATTCTTAGAGCGGTTCCGGAAGATGTAGTTGTTTCTCCACTTCCAAATTTCCCAAAAAAGTATAGGTAGGATGCTTCTCCAGTCAGCCTTTTGTGATCTCCATCGTTGTAGACAGTCCTCAATGCTAGCATGTTGGATATATGGAAAACCAAAATGAGAAGAGAGTCCTTTCCAGACCTGAGTAGTGAGAGGACAAGTGAGGAAGATATGGTTGTTGTTTTTAGATTCCTTTTTGCAAATAGGACATATTCCAGGTCCATGTCATTGTCTCTTTTGCAGATTTTCCATATTAAATTTTTGTTATGGAAAACCAGCCATTAGTATGATTTTGATGGGGATTGATTTTCCATGTTAGATTTCTGTTATGGAAAACCAGCCATTAGTATGATTTTGATGGGGATTTTAGATTTCCAGAAAACAAAAAAAATGTGTTTTCCAGACAGATTTGTATCCACAGAACAGAGGGAGAGGTATATATCTGCCACAACTTATCATGTCTTCCAACTCGGCAAATCCCCAGTTGTTTCATACCAGCAATTATGCGCTCCCATACCAGGTTCCAATGACCAGATAAACCCAGTTCCTGAGCGCATTTCCAGGTAGGATAAGGACCACTCCAAGCAGAAATTGCTTGACTCCAGAAGAAAATGCCGATTCTGTTAAGGGCATCTATAAGCTGTTCCGGGATATTGTCAGCATCACCATAACCCAGAAGACGATCAGAGCCAATGAGAATGTTGTGGCTGCCCGTCCTGTGTGACTGCCCGTCTGTGGCGATATTTATGTTGTCAGGACCTCCAGGCAAATTTTCTATGGAGATTTCTGTGCTTCCAAGCTTCTCCCCTTTGATCCAATGTTTTAGGTATCTGAACCTGAGCAATAAATTCTCCAATTATTTATATGAACAATAAACAATTTAACTTTCATATATCTAATGTATGGATATTTGAGCAGAGACAGAAGCAACAGTATGGTAACAATTATTAGAATTATTCTTTATAATCTCTGAGATAAATCAATGCTAAGCTAATGTAAATATATTATCTACTTACTTCCATGTCTCACATACGAGGTACGTTATCTACTTATTTCCATGTCTCACATACGAGGATGTAGTCTTCCTCCGATGAAAGAGCAACTCCATTTGCAAACCCAAGACCATCAAGTAAAACCGTAGTCTTCTTTGTTATTGGATCATATTTCAGAAGCCTGCCATGGGGTTTTGCTTCCAAAAGATCCAGAAAGAATCTGTCAGCTCCAAACTTGGTGCTTGCATCTGAGAAATATACATTTACATCGCTGGCCTCGACAACAGCATTAGCTAACCTATAAAACCCCACCTGTACCCTTTGTTATATTTTATGAAAACAAAAGCAAAGAACGTTCTGTTCATTCAAATGGTTAAGTGTCACAGGTGAAAAGACATAAAAGGGTTTCAATCCAACAAACCTGATCGGAATTCCATCAACTTCTGAAGCTAAAAGAAATATTTGATCATCATTAACCTTCAGCAGGCCCTGTAAAATAATCTGTCTTATGAATACAAGAGACATGAAGTTTCAGTCTCACAGTAGCAAATGCCTATTTAAGCCCCAGTTTTGTATGCATTTGCATAAGTTTCTCCGCTAAAAATGGTATATCTGGAATTTGCAATGTGTCAATATGCATATCAAACATAGATTAAGATGGGTATAGAAATACATAACAATTTTATATAACCGATTTAAAATTCAATTTTATTGACATGGTAGGAAAATCTATCATAATTCAGTTTTCAAACTCAATTTATATGCATCTCTAAAGTTTTAACTTCAAATTTGTATATTTCAAAGTAACTTCAAATTTGTATATTTCAAAGTTTCAATATTTAATACATAACATAGGTCAATTTAAACCCATTTTGATATGCATATTTATAGGTTTCCCAGCTTTAAGTAACACATCTCCAATTTCGTGCTGTGTAATATTATGCATATCAAATCCGGATTAACACGTGTATAGAACCTGCTGAATAATTTTTTCATATAGATACCAGAGACAGAAAGGTTCACAGTAGCTCAAACCCTTTTAAACTTCAATATTTAATATTTGAAATATACAGTGTAATTACACTATCGATATCAGAACCGGATTCACATGGTATAGACCCTGCACAAAATATTTCTCATATAAATACAAGACGTATAAAGTCTCACAGTAGTACAAACTCATTTAGATTCGCCCGAAATCAGGGGAAGTTTCTTCAAGCAGGGTATCCTTTATTTAAAACTGGCCGGATTTGTCTTCTTTGAGTGAAATTTCAGTGGTAAATTTGGCAGAAAATTAGATGTTAAGAACGGTTTCATGGATAAATTGCCAAGCACATAGTTTTTCTATGCTTCAGGGGTTTTGAATAAATCTGAAATCTCCAAAAATCAACTTGAATTTTTCACTTTACCTGACCAAAATGAGCGGGGGCTGTGTAAAACTAGCAGAAAATAGTTAAGACATATACTCTTACCTGGTTGGGCATACAAACAAGACCATCACCACTCTTGCTCACAGTAAGGCCCAGAGAAGCGCTTCCAACCATCTTCCAGTCTTCCCATGACCCATTTAAATGCATACGTTTTATCCAGCCATCCCGGGTGGCAGTGTAAATCAATTCCTGGCTGTCCACAGCTGTATCTTCTGGCCTGTCCAGCACCCCTTCCCCCAATTTCTCAACAGCCTGAGCACATATAATGCATTTTGGCAATTTCGCAAAACAGAATATTAGTCCCAGTATGATCAACAGCAATATATAGTTATGGTACATAAATATACTTTAACCTACACTCACCTGCAAAACATTGTTTTTAGCAAAGGGACCTTCCCGTTTATAACTATGCTGCAAAATCAATGGAGATGGAGAAATGGGCGAGTGGGCTATAAGTGGCAGAAACCAAGCAACCAAACAACCTGCAACTAGGATCAACCCAGTTAGGCGTTTGATTACCAAATCCATTTTTCTGTTTCGCTTTGAAGGGTTGTCGACGGAAGCGAAAAGGTTTGCAAGCAACCAGAAAAGGCATACTTTGTGTCCCCTTCTCTGTAACTAGTCAACATACCACAGGCCGATTTTACTGTAACACGTCAGGACATGACATGCTGATTTTATCGATGGAGACCTCTCTGGACATAAAATGTATTTAAATTAATGACGACAGTTCATTGTCCAAGCCTGTTATGTTATACCAGATCTCTACTCCTAACTGGTCTAGTGACCTGGTAATATACTGGTCTAGTGACCTGGTAATATACTTGGGTTTAGCTGCCTCATGCACATGAGATTTGGGCTGCATTTCACGTTGTAAAATTTTTAATGGTGAAATTTTAATAAGAACAGTAATTAGTAGTTAATTTTAGTAAATATTGATGGTTTGATGAGAAATGATTTGTTGATGGTGTGTAATGCTGAAAGTTTTCTTTTATTGAATGCTTTTTCATCACTTTTATATCTACTTTTATTT
>APFE030773594.1:3868-41574 GCA_000404065.3 Pinus taeda
TACTACTTTTGTCATAGATTAATCATTAGACTTGTAGGCTTGTGAATTTGAACCTTTTTTGTCTTGGCGGTGACCAAGTGACATATTTTGTAAACATTATTATTTGAATTTTGGACATGAAAAATGTTGACAATTGCTCACTTGCTAGATAAATCATAATATGCTCTATGTTTTATGTTTTATAGTATGCTTAAGTGTTTTATGTTTTATAATATGCTTAAAAATTTGATGTATGTTTGTAATTGCTAGAATATAGATAGTTGATGTTCGAATAATTAATCATTGATGTATATACTAGTAACTACAATGGAATCATGGCTGCCATATCTATCTTGATTTATGCAAAAATATGCATGTTTTCATGTCTTCTACAACTAATTTGGTATTTGGGATGTTTGTTTTGATTATAAATGCAAAAAAATATAAATATAAATAGCAGACACTTTGCTTCCTAGATTTTTGGAAAATGACACTTCTGCGTCCCCACTTCCAAAAAACGTCCCCGCTTCATCCTCGCTTTGTGCAACATTGATCGTGCTGCCCACTGCGGCACTGCAACTCAGTTGCTGAGAAGTAAGTAACTGATCTCCCAACTGACCTCCCTATTGGGCTAGAAACATCCACTAATATTGAAGCTCCCTCTGTCGCTGACAAGTGCTCCCTCTCTCTGACCTTTGCGTTGTTGCAACAACTCCCTACATCTCGCACTGTTGCACACCTCTCTGTGCCTTCCTGCGTTGGTGCAACACTCTTGTGCCTCTCGCAATATTGCAGCCTGCTAGCTCTTCGCTATCTCGGGACTCCTGCTCTGTAGCTCTCTCTACCACTCCATCCACATTTGTCTCTACCCACTCAGCCAGTCCGGCTACTCCTCGTCGGGGCTCCCGTAGCAAGGTCTAATCCAAGAGGCTGGGTACCTCAAGGATCCTGCGCCTCATCGCCTGTAGTCCGCCTGACTACAGCGCGATGTCTCCCCACTTCCTCTCAAGTGGTGCGTGTGCACTCATGGCACAGTCATTGTCTGTAAAAAATTCCTTCTCTGCCTGTGCAGGCGCTGCCTTAGTCTCGGAAGACTCTCCCTTATTCTTCTTCCTTGGGCACTAGGTCGCATAATGACCCATCTCCCCATAGTGGAAGCACTTTATCTTGGAGAGATCATTCTTCTTCCACTTCTCCTTCTTTCCCTCAGATGCTAGGACCACATCCTCCTCCTCCTGTTGAACTTTGATCCCTTTGGTGCTGCTACCTGTCTTCGACTACCGTCAAATCTCTTCCTAGCGAACAGTTTCCCACATCTCGTCCCAAGGTAGGAGAGTCCCTCTACCCAAGATACTCTGGACAAACACTTCCCAATCTTCTGAGACAACATTCAGGCTGTCATCACCATAAGATCCAGATCCGATGTCGCTCCTATAGTAGTCAACGGGTCTCGGATCTCATTTAGTCCTCCGAGGAAAGTGTCAAACGATTGACCCTTCTTCATCTGATACGACCTCATCTAGTTCTCGAGCAGCATTCTTCTCTACACATAAGTATGCTGGTACAGGTTCTTGAGAGCCTCCCACATCTCAATTGTCATTTCCTTCTCGGCTATATGTGGTACCACATGATTCTTGACCCCGTCAAGGATAATGCACTTGGCCCTCACCATCGCCTCTTCGTACTTGTTGTCATTGGGGTCGACTGGGATATCTATAACCGTCAAGGCGAAGTTATTGACACGATTCCTATCAATCACTAATAAGATTTTGGCCTTCCAGACTGCGAAGTTCGATGCTCCGTCCAGTCTATCCTGGTCTCTTACCCCGTGTAGTGCCATGACGCTCCTCTACTTCCCTCCTAGAAGTTCTCTATTCAGCTCCTCTGAGTCTCTACTTCCCATCTGGAAGTTCTCTTCTGGACTCCCTCTGAGTCCTGATTTCCCTCCTGGAAATCCCTCTGCCGCTTGTCGAGATGCCCCCTACTCTGATCTTCTTGTGGAACTGCATTGCTAATCCAAGTTTCTTGGCTAGAAACCCTCGATAAAAACTCCTCTGGCCTTGATCTGTCAGGTATTGTTTTGACTACAGTACCTCACCAGCTCCACTCTGCAATATTTCTGTAGCCTTCTAGACTTCAGCAACTGCCTCTCTATGAACTGCGTTAGCCCCTCTCTGCCTCACGTTGGCTCTGCATCACCCCAAATGGGTCTGCGTCAGCCCTGGGATGCCTTGCATCAGCCCTCTGGCCCAGCAAAGCTGGCCTCTCTGAGGGTCTGCGCAGCTCGCGGCTTTTTCTGCGTGGCTCTAGCTGGCTCTATGTCACACTTCTTGGCTTCTGCGCTGCTAGAAACAAATTCTATCACCTTGGGACACCTGTTTTCTACTGCTATTGCTCCGCTCGGCTGATGTCTTTTAGTCCTCCTATGATCTGCAATCTCCCTCTGATACCATGTTGAAGTTTCTATGTTTACTTAGTTTAGAAACCCTTCATGCACCTTTTCTGATTTATTCCTACCTTCCTGTTATTTTTCTTTAACAAGTTATTTACAAAGTAAATACTATAAATAAACACTAGTGCATGTTCAACATATTACAAATCAGCAACTAAAAGAAACAAGAACAAACACACCACCTGACACCATTATTTTTTGGACCAATGTCCCCCGAAAAACCCAATGCGGGAAAACTAGTGCAGCTGTCTGAAGGTTTTCTTATTAAGCAATATCAGAGTACAATCTAGGTGCCAAAGCTAGCCTACCCAACATAGTATTTCCTTAGCAACTATACCTCACAATTTGAGAGAAATCTCCTGGCTGAAGCCCCAGAAAATCCTGCCGGCAGCTCCTCTGCACAAAACTGCTCTGCAACCCCAATGTCTGCACAATCTGGACTGTGTCAGCCCCTCTCTATCTCACGTTGGCCTTAGGTCAGCCTTTCCTGGCCTGCATCAGCCCCAAGAGGCCCTGCGTCAGCTTTTTGCGCCTCTGCATCAAACACGCTGGCCTCTCTGGTGCTTTGCGCAGCACTTGGCTGCCTTTGCGTGGCCCTACGTGAGCCCTTGCTGGCTCTACATCACTCTCCTTGGTTGCTGCGCTACTCTCCTGGCACAATCTCTGCCTTCTCTATTTCTTTGTACTCAATTCCCCTTAGCTGCTCTCCCGATCACTGATTCTATCTCTCTTAGAAAACCCCGCTCTAGAGAATAGAATGACTGATCACTCTGGTGTATCTCCAAGAAGCCTCCTCTTATACTTTTCTTGTTGACATATCAACGGCCTAGATTAATTCCCTAATCAATGGCTAAGATTAGATCTGGCTTGATCCATGTCTTTTGGACCATTCTAACACAGATTCATATTAATACACATTAATATTTTATTTTCTCTAAGTTTAGACTTAGGGACTCCATTAAAAATATTAATTATTTTTATATCTCCTGATCTGTTTAGAATCTGCTTCTGGGTATTGGAGATCTCATGTGACCCAACCTCTCCACCAAATTTTATGGCTAGAGCACATCCGATGCTACCCCAAATCAACAACTTCTTCCAGGAATTGAAAAACTTCTTCTCAAAATGCTACTACTCTCGTCTTCCTCCTACTACTCACCCTCTGGCTCTATCTTCTCTACTAATCTGCTGGTACTAAGAAAATTGAACTGCATGGGCAACTGAGTTTCTACATTGGATGATCTCCATGGCCACATCGACTTTATTTTATAATCCACTGTTGGAGCACCAACGACCAAGATTAAAACTTAATCAATGTTGAGGATCATTTCTGGGTCGATCCGTGTGAGTTTCTAGATGATTCATGACATATCTCAATTAATATTGATTAATTAACCATATTCTATAAGTTTAGACTTAGGAAAGATTTAAAAATTGGTTCATAATCTAATTGGGACACTTCTAGGTGGAATTTCCAAAAATGATTTTTGGGTTTTGGAGATCTCATGTATTCTAGCCTCTCCACTAAATTTGTGGCTAGAACACATCCAATGCTATAAAAATCAGTGTTGCAAACATCTCGATAGAGCACGGGGGAAGACTGGGAGGTATTGGTGTCTTTGTACCATTTTTTAATTTGGTCTATTAGTTGTCCCTTAGGTACCCCTCCTAGGACCCCTGCTAGATTGTGTGGCAATAAGCAACTCTAGTGTGGTTGTAACTTGTTGTCCCAAGGCCTTTTTTAGGCAAGACACATGGAACACATTGTGCACTTTGCTCCTTGGTGGTAGCTCTAGCTCATAGGCCACCTCTCCAATCCGCCAGATCACTTTATACGGCCCATAAAAGCGTGGTTTGAGCTTCTCAGCTCCTTCTACTTTAGTTTAAACTGCTTGTACGGTTGGAGACATAGGAAAACTAAATCCCCAACCTCAAAATGTCTCTCCCACCCAGTGCCGATTTCCATACATCTTATGTAGGTTCTGAACTGTTTGTAAGTTATCGTGCGAAGGCCTTCCTCCAATGCGATATATCGGAGATCGCTATCCGGGAGCCATTAAGGCATGTTGCTCCGCCCTTTAAACCTTTCCAATGCAATTTTCTTTAAGAAACACATATTCTCCATTAAGTCCCATTTATAAGAAATTGCCTCATTTTCAAAGGACAATGGACAAATTTCTTTTTGCAATAACTTCTTCATCCGAAGTCCATTTTAGCCCATTGAAATTGTTTTAGATGCAGAATGAAGGGATCTATGCAATGAGACTATTTCCAAGAGCATCATTTGACTTTCATTTTCCTCTATGAGGAAGATTTTTAGACTTAGAAGTCTATGCTAGATCCATTTTGAATCACACCTTCCACTAAAAAGCTTTTGGACTCCAAAAGACTAATATACTGATCTGAACAGTAAATGAGAGTACATCACCCTCTTCTTTTAGCCTCCATACAATTGCCTTGCATAGTGCTTCTGAACCAAAGCCTTTGAACACTCCCTTCCTGTATGTGCTTGTCCCCCTGGGAAGAACTGTCTTCCTTCTTGACTTCTTGTAGAACTCTTGCTGAGAAGGTCACAGAAGGTAGTTTGAACTCCTCTGCCTTGATCATTGATCTAAGGTGGCTCAAACCAATGTGAAGTTACATCTGCTTCACAAAATTTTCATTTGTACCTGTTGGACATACTGTCAACAACAACTGTTAACAACAACAAGATTACAAACAACAACTGGATGGCATAAACTCCTGCTTCAACAAAAGAAACAAATTTCACATCTTGTGAAAACCTCCATGCCTTCACATCCACATACAAATGATTGACTAGATAAGAAGCCAACAAAACATGCCTTTAAAACAATTGACCCTTCAAGTCAAGCATGTAGAAAAAGAACTTTAGGATTCTTTTTCAAAGATGAAACACTTTATCATTATCTCCATCTTAGAGACCAAATCAACTTTTTCCAAGTCAACATTAACATTACATGCATGCTTAAAAAAAAGCAATAAACCCTTCAAGTTAATCACACATACATGTTCAAATACAAGGAAATCATTAACATCCCTATGTTCATGCACATCATTCTCATGCATGCATTTCATCCTTCAACTTTTGCTTAAGTACACTGTACTTTCGAAGCTAAAATGAAATATAATGTTTCATCCTTAAACTTTCGCTTAAGTACACTGTACTTTCGAAGCTGAAATGAACGTAACGTTGCAGCAATAAAGTGAGTCTCCTACTCAACTTTTTCCATTCACCTTCTTGGTAAAACCCTGCAACTTGCATTCCATTAACAAAGAAATGCAAATAGATGCATTATATCAATAGACATGCAATCTTAATTGGATAAGAATTCTGACCATTTCTTACCAATCCATTTCAAAGGTCCTTCCTTTGTCTGCATATCAACAACAACATGTGAATCATCTTGAAACACATCAACCATGGAATCTTTCTTTTCATTCCTGCCATTCTTTCTTTCCACCTTCTTCAAGTTTCGTGGAAGCATTGTTGGATTCAAAGTCCAACACTTTTCAGCAATGTGTCCTTGCTTATGGCAGTGAATGCAACACATGTACATCTTCTTGCCAGCATGATTTGCCTTGTCCAGTAGACCTTTGGCTCTTTTCTTCTTTTCCTTCAAAAGTTTTGTGTATGTGGCCATTCTCTTCCAACATCTAGAAACATCATGGTTATCCAAACCACAAAAGTAACATGCAATCCTTTTCCCATGCTTATATGGAAATTTATCATGCTTAACATAATCAAAAGGAATATGGTTAGAACCAAATTTATACCTTTCTTTTTCACGTTTATTACTTTCATGAGGAGGTGAATCAAATGAAGAAGTGGCTCCCTTTGGAACACCATCAATCTCTTCAATGGTTTCAGAGTTTCCACAACTCTCTGGTTCAAGTGTATGTTAATATACACCATCTTTCTGCAGAGTATGGTTCACACTATTGCATTCCCGAAGAATAAAATCTTCACACTCTTGAGGTAGAAGACCTGCAATGAAACTCCTTCTTGGAACTATTTCAATGGCCTTCATGGCAACTTTGGAACTTTCTCCATAAGATTGTCCATAGCCAAGACCCAAATACTTAGGCCTTTCCTCAACTATTATTGGCTCAACAATACCCTGTGCATGTTTGCCCAAGCCTTTTCTTTCATAGCCCATCTTGGACATTAACTTGGAACCTATGCCTCTGGTATGTTTTTCAAAAGAACCAATAGCAACATTCTTAGAGGAAATTGAAGACAAAATGGAATTATTTACCTCTTCTTCAAGCTGATACTTGACTAAGGCTTCTTTGGCAACAAAGAGTTGTGTCTCCAACTCATGCATCCTTTCCAGGGTCATATTTGCAATATGAAGTTCTCTCCATTTCCTGCAATTTGTCAGAAAGAAACTGCTTCTCTTCCTTCATGGAATTCAACTGCTCTCTAAGTTTGGTGCTCTTCCTTTCATCCTCATACATTTCTCTCACCATATCCATCATGATGAACAAGTCTTGTTTGATGTCTTCATCAAAGAATCTCTTGTGCTTCAAGGATTGCTTTGAGGTCCTTTGGGATAAGAAGAATGTCTTCAGCCCTTCTTCCTTCTTGTCCTCTCCTGGACTTCACTATCAATAGCTTTCCCTTCACCTCTGCAAACTCAAACAATAGTCAGTTTACAAACATCAATCAATCAATCCCTCAATTGTTTAAACACCTTTCAAGTTAAGCAAGTGAATAGATTGCTCTGTCAATCAAGCATTTTGATCTGATACCACTTGCATGATGATACAACTTGCTTCATGATACAACCTGCTATGGTATAACTTACTCTGATATAACCTTCTTTGAAGGTGGGGTTAATCAACCTGAAGCTTTGATATAACTAGCTCTAATACTACCTGATCTGAAATGGGGCACTAGAGGCTTCTTGTCATGCTTACGAAAACCTCTCCCACTCCAAAGCTTATATATTCCCAAAATCTATGCTAATGATTGACAATTTGCGGAATTAAAGGACTTGAAATAGGTGTATGCTTTTGTTTGCCTTTAACTGTTAAGTTCTTATTTTCATTTGCTTAAACTGATATGAAATGCATATAACAGTAAATAAAGAAGAAAATAAGCAAACCACAGGAGACAACAATATAATATGGAGTTCACCCTGATATCTTGGGCTATGTCTCCTTGAGCACTAATCAACTTGATTAGGCTCTTTGGGATTATGGCTTCAATTCTTTTACAAGTTCCACACTCAACTCCATTGGTTTACAACTAAACCAATGGGCTTAGAATGCCATCTTACCCCTGGTTGTCCTTACTCTACAGACAGATCTAGGCTTCTCTGGACTAGAGTTTTTCAATCAGCGCTCTGAGCTATCTTGAGCTCTAGCTTGCACCAACTCCCTCAGAATTCTTTCACTGTCTCTGGAACTCCTTCTTCTATCTTCAGCACACTTTGGACATCAACAATAGCTTGATCATTTGGTCTCTTTTCTGTTGTGTAACTTCATTACCACTCCATGGCTCTTAGAAGTCTTCAGGATTTTCTGAACTCCATCTCAATGGATTTAGCGGTCCCCTACAGTCACCTCGACTAATGGAACCTTGAGAATGACGATGGCTCTATTCTCTAAAACTACCTCCAACCTCTGGTGGCCTCTGCTTCTGCTCTTAGCTCTGGCTCTTGGCTCTGGCCCTTGGCTCTACCTCTCATGAGCTTCTAGGTTCGCTCGACCTCCAAGTGTCTCTCTATCAATTGAGCTCTCTGGTTTCGCTTGACCTCCAAGCGACTCCAAGATTCCCTTGTCAATTATGCTCTCTGGCTTTTGTGAGGCATCCTTCCGGCTCTGTGACTTCCTGTCTGTTTCTCTATGTGTAATCATTTCTTTGCCTCTGCGTTTCTTCGACTGGCCCTCTACCTCTCTGGCTCTGCGACTGGGCATCTGGCTCTGTGGCTGTTTGCATTTAACACATTCCTATTACAACACATCATTGTTACAAAATGCCCGCTTACAGCATGGCACAAATGATTCAAGAACAGGGACAGTTTACAAAGGAATCGGCGGCCTTTCTTCGGATGAAATCCTGAAAACGACCATATTTCCAATACATAGAAGTATTCGGATTTACATAGGAAAATGCACGCAAAACACATCATGGGCCTTTTAGCCGGACTTCAAATAATATTGAATTGCCCCTATAAGCCTTTTGGTTCCATCCTTTCATCGCATATCGCAATTGCTTTGCGTAGGCCAAAAACCCAAATACACGGAAAATACAAAGAAAATCCGCAATTCTGGATTTCAAATATTATGAAATCGCATCCATAACCTTATTGGGTTCGGCCTTTATTGCATGTCGCAATAGCCCTTGTATCGGGGATTCGCCAATCACCGATCGCTCTATCAGTGCTATCATTATCGGCCCATCGCATCAGCGTATGTCGCATGTAACAACCCCCTTGGTATTTGCGCGACCCGATCACCGATCGCCGATATCGAAATCGCTAATTGCACATGTAAATGACCCGTGGTTCCGATATTGTGCGAGGGCCTTCCTCCGATGCGATATATTGGAGATCACTATCCGGTAGCCCTTAAGGCTTACTGCTCTACCCTTTAAACCTTTCCGATGTGATTTTCTTTAAGAAACACATATTCTCCATTGAGTCCCATTTATAAGAAATTGCCTCTTTTTCAAAGGACATTGGGCAAATTTCTTTTTACAATAACTTCTTCATCTGAAGTCCATTTTAGCCCATTCAAATTGCGTTAGATTCAGAATGAAGGGATCTATGCAATGATAATAATTCCAAGAGCATCCTTTGACTTTCATTTTCCTCTGTGAGGAAGATTTTTAGACTTAGAAGTCTATGTTAGATCCATGTGGTACTACATGGTGCTTGACCCCGTCAAGGATGATGCTCTTGGCCCTTGCCATTGCCTCCTCAAACTTGTTGTTCTTAGCTGGGTCAATTGGGATCGCTATTGTCCTTAAGGTGAAGTGCCTGACACGATTCTTGTCTAGAACAAGCAAGATTCTGGCCTTTCAGACTATGAAGTTTGAGGCTCCGTCCAGTCTGTCTTGGTCTCTTACCCCGTTCAATGCCATCTCACTGCTCCTCTACTTCCCTCCTAGAATTTGTTAGTGTGACTCCCTTTGAGCCTTGATTTCCTTCCTGGAAACCTTTCTTCCAATGTCAAGATGCCCCCAATTCGATCGTTAATGTGGCTGCACCACTGATCTAGATTTCTTGGCTAGAAATCCTCGATAACAACTCCCTCCTCCTTGGTCCTGCCCTGTTAGGTACTGTTCTGACTACAGTACCCACCAGCTTCACTCTGCAACTTACCCACAGCCTCCTAAGCCCCAACAAACTGAAGTTTAGAGCTTATAGGCTTTGCACCATCCCGACACCAACGAAATACACACCTCCTGGCCATGGGCATCAATCCTTCTTGACTGAGAAAGATGACCTGGCACTGCATAGCTCGAGTCTGCTCCCCTCTGCCACTGCGATGATCCTCTTCCCGACGCAAACTTGATGACACAGGCATTGCATCACCCCTTCCTTGCTACTACTCTGCTCAGCTAATGTCCTAAGTTCTCCTGTGATCTACAACCAAGCTCTGATACCATGTTGGAATTTCTAAGTCTAACCCGTTAGAAACCCTTCATGTACTTTCTTATTTATTTTTGCCTACTTGTTTTGATTAATTAACAAGTTATTTACCATGTAAATACTGAAAATAAATACAAGTACATGCTCAACACATTATAGATCAACTGAAGGAAACAAAACAAGCACATAAGTGACACCATTGTTTTTGGACCAATGTCCCCGAAAAAACCCAATGCGGGAAAATCAGTGCAGCTATATTATTAAGAAGTTTCAGAATACAATCTGGGTGCCAAAAATCGACTCACCTAACAGAGAATAATCTCGGCAATAGTACCTCCCAGTCGGAGACAGATTTTTCGGCTGAAACCTCGGATAAACACTCCAATAGCTCCCAGCTCCAATCTGCCCCATGAAAACCCCAGTGTCAGCCTTTAGGGACTGTGTCAGCGCTTTCTGGCCCAACGTCTGCCCAACGTCACCCTAGCTTGCCCTGCATTAGCCTCTAGAGGCACTGCGTCAACCATTAGGGCCTTTGCGTCACCCACGCTAGCTCTTTGAGGCACTGCGCCGCTCCTGGCTGCCTTTGTGTGAGCCCTGACTGGTTTTGCATGAACCTCTGGCTGGCTCTATGTCCTTCTCTCCCGGCTTCTGCGCTGATCCTCCCGGTACTATCTCTACCTCTTTGCTTTTGTATTCACTGCCTCTCAGCTACAACTCTGATCACTCTTTCGACTTCCTCAGCAAACCCTGCCCTAGAAAATCGAAATCTTGATCAACTCAGTGTCTTCTCCAAGTGACCCTCAAGCCTCCTCTTATACTTTTCTCATTGACAAATCAACAGCCGAGATTAAGCCCCTAATCAACGGCTAAGATTAACTCTAGCTTGATCCATGACTTTTGGAACCTTCTAACATAGTTTTATATTAATTCACATTAATATTTTATTTTCCCTAAGTTTAGACTTAGGGACTCGGTAGCAGTACATGATGCGAGCCACTATGGCACTGAACAGCTAAAACCCAAAGTCGGTCCCTTACCATTTTTGTGCGAGCAAATGAGATGGCAGGGTCACTCCCTTATTGATGTTGTATGAGCGACTGAGATGGCAAGGTCGCTCCCAAAGCTATCTTGTGCAAGTGACCGGGGACTGGAACCTTCCAATCTCCCTCTGAACCTAAAGTTGCACTCATTGAACTGTCTCCAAGCGACTAGAGAGCCAAAGTCGCTCTCTTGCCCACTCTCTACCTGCGATCGGGGATGAAAAGCTTTTGTTCTCTACCAGCAACTGAGATCCAGAAAACCCAAAGTCAAAGTGAACCTTTCACTTGTGATTTTGGACCCTATGAGAACTCCTTCTGATGTACCTGTGCGAGCCAAGCAAACTAGAAGAGGAGAAGAGAGAATGATGTGTTGAAATGCACTTGAGGTCGCTTCCTTTTATAGGCTTTCCTGAGGGTTAACTTGGCGTTAAGATTGACCCAAGAAGTTACCCTTGTGGTTAGGGTCGACCCATTCCATAATGTATGTATGAAAAATATAATTCAAAACTTGACTTTCGTTTAACCAAATTAGGTGATCTTTAGGTCGATTTTGGTAGTCTTGAAAAGAAGAATTTAATGCAAGCATCAATTTAGTCATCTGAGTTTTCCAATGTGGAACTTGACCCTAGTTGCAAAAATTAACACTCCCTCCCGACTAGGAAGAATTCCACCTTTCAATATTTGTTAGTTGGTCAACCTGTCAAGACTGTCTCTACTCAACTCTATCTGTTGAAACTTTCTCGGATCTAGAAGAAGATTCGGGGAACAGTAGCTTCCACCCTTATCTAGCAACAATATAACTCATCATACAAGGGAGTGAACCCTCAACCTTGGAATTTCATCGGGGAGCTTACCCTCAACCCAGAATCATATCGGGTTATCTCAACCCATCCTATTGCCTACTGATCTTCCCATCAATGACCCTGAATAGTCATGTGGTAGAACACCTGCATCATAATTGCCTTGGGTTGTACACCCCCAAGTACAATCTCACTCGTTGGCCAGACGAGGAGCAGTACTCCCAATAAGGCTGGCTTGTGGGTATGATGCCAACTGGGGTATACTCTACAAAGACCAAGATAGGGTGAGCTACAACTCTAACACTATGGGTAACATATAGGGATAACACCCTATTGTCTAGAGTTCCCTCAACCCTAGGAGTCCTCCATCTCGATTCCTCACCCTGGGAGCTCAAACAGGATAGGAGGAGCTGGCTTAGTGTTCTCGATCAGTGCTGCCCCTCATCCAAAGGGGACATATCCATCAGTCCAAGCTACTCTTTGAAGACCAAGAACTTTCTCTTGGGTAATGCCTTTGTGAGATTATCTGCAATCTGTTCGTCTATTGATATGTGATGGACCCTGACAGCTCCTCTTTGCACCATGTCTCAAATGAAGTGATATCGAATCTCAATATGATTGGACTTGTCATGAAACACAAGATTTTCTTCCAAATGGATTCCACTCTTGTTGTTGCAGAATATCACTGTAGTATCTAGGACCTGCTCAAAAGTCTCTCCAAAGAGATTTCTCAACCAAAATTCTTCGCAACTAGCCATGCTGGCAGCAATGTTGTTGGAATTTCTAAGTCTGACATGTTAGAAACCCTACATGCACTTTACTGATTTCTTCCTACCTACTCGTTCCGTTAATTAACAAGTTATTTACCATGTAAATACTGGAAAAAAATACAAGTACATGCTCAACACATTACAGATCATCAACTGAAGGAAATAGAAACAAGCACACAAGTGACACCGTAGTTTTTGGACAAATGTCCCAGGAAAAACCCAATGCTGGAAAACCGGTGGAGCTATCTGAGGGTTTGATTTATTAAGCAATTTCATAATACAATCTGGGTGCCAAATTTGGCTCACCCAATAGAGAAAAATCTCGGCAGTAGCACCTATCTACTCAGAAGTAGATATTCCAGTTGAAACCCCGGATAAACACTCCAGCAGCTCCACAGCTCCAATCTACCCTACAAAACCCCAGCGTCAGCCTCTAGGGACTGCGTCAGCCTCTCTCTGGCCCAGTTTAGCCAAGCGTCACTCTGGCTTAGCCTGCGTCAGCCCTCTGGCCCTCTGTGTCACCCACGTTGGCCCTCTAAGGCATTGTGCAGCTCCTCGCTGCCTTTGCGTGAGCCCTGGCTAGCTTTGAGTGAACCCTTTGCTGCTTCTGCGTCCCTCTCTCCAGCTATTGCACTAATCCTCCCAGTGCTATCTCTACCTTTCTCCTTCTGTATTCACTGCCCCTCAACTGCAACTCTGATCACTCTCTCAACTTTCTCAATAAATCTAGCCCTAGAAAGTTGAAATCTTGATCTCTTGGTGTGTTCTCCAAGTGACCCTCAAGCCTTCTCTTATACTTTTCTCGTTGACAAATCAACAGATGAGATTAAGTCCCTAATCAATGGCTAAGATTAGATCTGGATTGAGCCATGACTTTTGGACCATTCTAACACAGTTTTATATTAATTCACATTAATATTTTATTTTCCCTAAGTTTAGACTTAGGGACTTCATTAAAATATTAATTATTTTAATATCTCCTAAACTGTTTAGAATCTGCCCAAACCCTTTCTAGGTATTGGAGATCTCATGTGCCTTAGCCTCTCCACAAATTTTCATGGCTAGATCACATCCGATGCTACCCCAAATCAACACTCCCTCTTAGCAAGGACTGTGCTCTAGCAATACTCCCCACCGAGTATCACCCTGATCATCCGGCGTCGATCCCTGTGCTGATGCTAAGCCTCCCTGCTCAACATCCTCTGCACTGTTGCATCCTGTACTACTACCCATGGCTCTACCACTGCCACTGCTACATCTGTACTGCAACCCCCTCTGCATCCGTGCTGCTGCCCATGGCCCTGCCACTGCTGCATCTGCACTGCAACCCCTCTCATCATGCTACATCGTGCTGCCCATAGCACTACCACTGCTAATTGTTGCACTGCAACTCAGTTACTGAGAAGTAAGTAACTGATCTCCCAACTCTGACATCTCTGTCAGACTAGAAACACTCTTGATGTTGAAGCTCCCTCTGTCACTGACAAGTGCTCCCTCTCTGACCTCTGTGCTGCTGTAACAACTCCATGCATCTCCCATCGTTGCACACCTCTCTATGACCTCGCATTGTTGCAGCCTGCTAGCCTTGCGTTGTCCTGGGAATCTTGCACTGTAACTCCCTTTGTCGCTCCATCCACATTTGTCTCTACTAACATTGCCAATACTGCTACTCCTCTTCGGGGCTCCCGTAGCAAGGTCTAATCCAAGAGGCTGTGTACCTCGAGGATCTTGCCCCTCATCGCCTATAGTCCTCCTGACTATAGCTCGATGTTCCCCCACTTCTTCTGAAGTGGCACATGAGCACTCATGGCACAATCATCATCTGTCTCCACTTCCTTCTTTTCCTTTGATGGCGCTGCCTTGGTCTCGGAGCCCTCTCCCTTACTCTTCTTCCTTGGACAGTGGGTCGCATAATGACCCAACTCCCCACAGTGGACGCATTTGACCTTGGAGAGGTCCTTCTTCTTCCATTTCTCCTCCTTTCCCTTAGATGTTAGAGCAGCATCCTCCACCTCCTCCTTCTTGATTCTGATCCCCTTGTCGCTGCTTCCCGCCTTGCTTAGCCTTTTGATCTCTTCTTGGCAAAGAGCAACCCACATTTCCTCCCAATTTGGAAGGGTCGCCCTACCTAGTATGCTCTGGACAAACACCTCCCAGTCTTCTGAGACTACGTTCAGGGTTGTTCTCACCATCAATTTTGGATCCGGCGTTGCCCCTATGGAAGTCAGTTGATCCTAGGTCTCCTTCAATCAATCGAGGAATGGGTCGATCTGTTCTCCCTTCTGTGTCTAGTATGATCGCAGTTGATTTTCTAGTAGCATCTTCCTCTGCACGGAAGGATGCTAATACAACTTGGTCCAGGCCTCCCACATCTCTTGTGCCATGTTCTTCTCGGCAATATGTGGTACTATATGATCATTGACCCCATCAAGGATGATACTCTTAGCCCTCACCATTGCATCCTCGTACTTGTCGTTATCAGCTGGGTCAACTGGGATAGCTATCGTCCTCATGGCGAAGTGCTTGACAAGATTCTTGTCTAGAACGAATAGGATTTTGGCCTTCCAGACTTCGAAGTTTGAGGCTCTGTCTAGTCTGTCCTATTCTCTTACCCTGTTCACCACCATCTCTCTGCTCCTCTACTTCCCTCTTGGAGTTCTCAGTATGACTCCCTCTGAGCCTCGATTTCCCTCCTGCAAAACCTTTTGCCAATGTCGAGATGCCCCTCTCCAATCGTTTGTGCAACTACAACACTAATCTGGATACTTTGGCTAGAAATCCACCTCGGCAGCAACTCCCTCTACCTTGGCCTTGCCCTGTTAGGTATTGTTCTGACTACAGTAACCCACCAGCTCTACTCTAAAACTTACCCACAGCCACCTAAACACCAGCAAACTGAAGGTTAGAGCTCCTAGACTCTGCACAATCCCGACACTGGCAAATCAACCTCCTCATCCAATTGCGTCAGCCCTCTTGGCCTCTGGGTGAGCCTACCTTTGCCTCCATCAGCCTCTGTGCTGCCTCTTCCTGGCTCAATCACGATGACACAGGCACTGCATCACCCCTTCCTTGCTATTACTCTGCTAGGAACAACTTCTGTTATTCGAGACAGATGTTTTCTGCTGTTGATGCTCTACTCAGCTGATGACCTCAATTCTCTTGTGATCTGCAACCACACTCTAATACCATGTTGGAATTTCTAAGTCTGGCATGGTAGAAACCCTACATGCAGTTTACTGATTTATTCCTACCTACTTGTTCTGTTAATTAACAAGTTATTTACCATGTAAATACTAGAAATAAATACAAGTACATGCTCAACACATTACAGATCATCAACTGAGGGAAATAGAAACAAGAACACAAGTGACACCATTGTTTTTGGACTAATGTCCTTGGAAAAACCCAATGCAGGAAAACTAGTGTAGCTATCTGAGGGTTTTATTTATTAAGGAGTTTTAGAATACAATCTAGGTGCCCAATTTGGCTCACCCAATAGAGAAAAATCTCGGCAATAGCACCTCTCTTGTCGGAAGCAGATATTCTGGCTGAAACCTCGGATAACACTCTGATAGCTCCATAGCTCCAATCTGCTCCACGAAACAACAACGTTAGCCTCTCTTTGGCACAGTGTTAGCCCAGCGTCACTCTGGCTTGGCCTGCCTCAGCCTCTAGAGGCACTGCGTCAACCCTTTGGCCCTCTGCGTCACCCATGCTGGCCCTCTGAGGCACTGCGCAACTCTAGGCTGGCTCTGCGTGAACCCTTGGCTGCTTCTGCGTCCCTCTCTCCGGCTACTTTGCTGATCCTCCCGGTGCTATCTCTACCTCTCTGCTTCTGTATTCACTGCCCCTCAGCTGCAACTCTGATCACTCTGTCAACTTTCTCAACAAACCCAACCCCAGAAAGTCGAAATCTTGATCTCTTGGTGTGTTCTCCAAGTGACCCTCAAGCCTCCTCTTCTCTCGTTGACAACTCAACGGCCGAGATTAAGTCCCTAATCAACGACTAAGATTGGATCTAGATTGATCCATGACTTTTGGACCATTCTAACACAATTTTATATTAATTCACATTAATATTTTATTTTCCCTAAGTTTAGACGTAGGGACTCCATTAAAATATTAATTATTTTAATATCTCCCAAACTGTTTAGAATCTGCCCAAACTCTTTCTGGGTATTGGAGATCTCATGTGCCTTAGCCTCTCCACCAATTTTCGTTGCTAGAGTACATCCGATGCTACCCCAAATCAACAAATGTATTCTGGTTTGGCGGTGCTTAATGCTATAGACCTTTGTTTCTTACTCATTCAGGATATTATGGAAAATCCAAGACTAAAACAATATCCAAAAGTAATTTTCATATGGAGAACATTTTCGGCCTAATCAGCATCAATATATCCATGAAGTTTAACATTTCCTGTAGAATATCTCAAACCAAGTGTGATCGGCCCATGCAAGTATCTCAATATGTGTTTGGCAACTATCCAATGTGACTGGTGGGTTTCGGTCATGAATTGACTCAATGAGTTCACTGCATAGCATGTCTGGTCGGGTGTTTACCAAAAACATTAGAGCCCCAATCAGTTGTCTATACTGGGATGGATTTTCTAATTCTTGTCCTGCAGCATCTCCACGTAACTTCTTGAAGTTCATTTTCATAGGTGTAACCATCGATTTACATTAAGTCATTCAAAATATTTCTAGTAACTTTACAATGTATTTTCCTTGTGAAAGGAAAATCTCACCAGGCTTTTGCCACACCTCAAGACCCAAAAAGTAGTGCATGAGACCAAGGTCTTTCATCTCAAATTCAGATGCTAGCTTCCTTTTACATTTTATCATCAAATGCTCACTGCCTGTCAAGAATAGATCATCAACATATAAGACTAAAATCAATGGCATACCTTGAACTATTTTGAATTAGAGGTTGGGATCGACATTGCTTCTTATGAATCTCAACTTCACTAAGTAACTATCAATATGTGCATACCAAGCTCGAGGAGCTTACTTCAAACCATGCAATGCCTTCCTCAACCTGCAAACATGAGTTCTTTGATCTTCCACTTTAAATCCTTGTGGTTGTTCAATATATACTTCTTCCTGTAACATGGCATGAAGAATTGCAATCTTCACATCCATCTGATGAAGAGTCCATCCTTGACTTGCAGCAAGGGAAACTATAGAACAAATGCTTGTATATCGAGCCACGGGAGCAAATATGTCATCATAATCTTCTACCTCTTTCTGAGAGAAACCTCGAGCTACGAACCTTGCGTTATATTTCTCAACGCTACCATCAATTCCATGTTTGATTTTGAATAACCATTTTGAAGTCACAACAGATTTCCCTTTCAGCCTGGGTACAAAATTCCATACATCATTTTTCATAATTGATTCATATTCTTCAGCCATAGCATCCTTCCAAACTTTATCTTTTACATCTTCAAATGAGGATGATTCGGCTTGAATCATAGTATTAATAGCAGCAACATATCCCTAATACCTGCATGTTTGTTTCCTTTCTCTGAATGATCTGCAAATGGGAATATTTATTTCAGTATCTTGTAAAGTATCTCTGAGCCAAAGTGGTCTCTTCTTAGAGGGAGGATCACTTGGAGGAGGATCTAACGGATCCATAGGTTCTATGGGATCATCAACCATATCAGACTCAGGTATAGACGGACCATCCAGAATATCTCAGACATCATTCTCTTCCTTGGGAGGAGGAGGTGGAGGAAGATCTCTTGCTTTTTCAAGAGCTGCACTTTCATCAAATGTTACATCTCTACTAATTTCGACCTTCCTCTCACCGAGAATATAAATTCTATATGCTTTAGAATTTTCACAATAACCCACAAACGTACCTTTTCTACCAGTAGCTTCCATTTTTTTCCTTTTCTCTTTCAGCACATGAAAATATATTAGGCATCCAAATACACGAAAATGGTTGATATCAGGCTTAATGCCTGTGAATATTTCTTTAGGAGTCTTGTTTTCTAATGCTTGATGAGACACCCTATTCTGAACATATACAACAGTAGATGTAGCTTCAATGCCAAGGAACTTTGGCACCTTTTGATCATGGAGCATAGCACAGGTAGCTTCTAATATAGACCTGTTCTTTCTTTCGGCTAGACCATTCCGTTCAGGAGTATATGACACAATAATTTCCTTCTTCATTCCATCTTTCTTGTAAAATGATATGATTTCTTTTGACATGTATTCTCCTCCATTGTCAGACTTTAAGACTTTGATTCTCTTTTCTGATTGATTTCCGATCAAGGCTTTGAATTCCTTGAATGTTTCAAAGGCTTCATCCTTGTGCTTAAGATAGTATATCCATGTCTCTCTTGAGAAGTCATCAATAAAGGTGATGTAGTAGAGATGAACACAAACAAAATGTACAGGCGTCAAACCACATATATAAGAATGAATGAGATGGAGGACGTCATGAGTTTTGTTCTTACTAGAGGGAAATGGTCCACTTGTTTTAGTTCCACTTGCACAACTTGGAAAAGCTCCATCATGATGAGCCTGAACAACGGGAATACCAAAGACCAATTTCTTCAAATTCGGAAGTGCATCATAGTGAAGATGAGCCAGTCTACGGTGCCATAATTCGCTAAAATGATTGGTATTATCAACCACTGCTAGGAGAGATCTTCCAATGACGCTATAGAGTCCTTCAAATCTCGATCCTAATGTGAATGCATCTTTCATAGGTGAATCAGCAGGCCAATTCAAGACTTTACCTTTGATGAAGGCAACCTTCATCCATTTATCTTCCAATGCGGATATAGATACTAAATTGTTCATTAATCTTGGTACATACATAACATCGTGCAACAGAACTGATTCTCCAGAATTCAACTGAAATTTGACAGACCTAAAGCCTTTCATAAGATGAGTGGAGTTATCTCCAAGAATGACCTTAGCTTAGTCTCCCTCTCTACTAGATTAGAGAAGACTTCCTTGTAACCAGAGAAATGATGAGTGGCCCAACTATTAACCAACCAACTATCCTAGGAATCCAGTGGAGAAGAACTAATAAGAGCAGAAATAAGAATATATTCATATTTATTTACAACATTACCTTCATACTTGGGAACCTTTGACTTCTTTTGAGAAGGACGATGTTCTTCACAGTCACTTGAGGAGTCTCTTCTTCTTCTTTCAAATCTTCTATCATAGTTCTTCCTTTGATAATCTTTTCTTCTTTTGTCATTAAAGTTGCTTCTAGTATTGTAGTGATGTCTTTTGTTCTTCTCAGGAAAGTCACAAGCAAAATGACCTTTCTTATGACAATAGAAGAATTCAACATGAGATAATGATTTGTCATGTCTTCTTTTTGAGTTTTCAAAAGGAGGCTTTCGTGATGGACCTCCTTTTGTCTTCTTCTTGTCACGAGTGATATATGCAACAGGCTCTCCTTCTTCATGCTTTTGAATCCTTCCTTTCCAGTGATTCCATCAAATGTCGGAAGGACATTGTTTTTGTTGATTGTAGTAATGAAGGTTTCCCAAATGGGAGGGAGACCTCTAAGAGTCACAACTACCAGCTCCTTGTCCGACACATTTTCTCCAACCCTCTACAATTTATCTCTAAGGCAGGAGATCTGAATAATGTAGGATTGAACAGTGTCTCCTTTGTTCATCTTAGTTTCCTTGATTTGATCTTTCAAGGTTTTGATCTCATTCAAATTGTTAATTTCATACATGCCTACTATCTTGTCATATATATCTTTAGAATTTCTTAAATTTCCAACATATGCAAGTAAATGATCTTGTAAACCATCAGCTATAATTTGATTTTCTTTAGACTCACCTTTCTTGTACCTGTTCTTGAGAGAAGCGGAAGCATTTTCTGGAGACTCAGGCATCCTTCCTTGAATGTATTCTAGCACATCATTGTTGTCTGCTATGATCTCCAATCTGACTTTCCATGCAGAAAAATTTGATGCATCACCCAACTTTTCATGCTCCTTGAAGGTAGAGGACAACATCTTGACCTTGAATAGGCTATTTGCTTTCTCAAGGAGAGGGCTTCAAAGCTTGTCTTCTTTTGGGCTTGTCCTTCACCTCTGTTGATTTGGGGTAGCATTGGATGTGTTCTAGCCACGAAAATTGGTGGAGAGGCTAAAGCACATGAGATCTCCAATACCCAGAAATAGTTTGGGAAGATTCTAAACAGTTTGGGAGATATTAAAATATTAATATTTTTAATGGAGTCCTTAAGTCTAAACTTATGGAAAATAAAATATTAATGTGAATTATATAAAACTATGTTAGAAGGGTCCAAAAGTCATTGATCGGGCCAGAGTTAATCTTAGCCGTTGATTAGGGACTTAATCTCGGCCACTGAATTGTCAACAAGAAAAGTATAAAAGGGGGCTTGAGGGTCTCACTTGGAGAACACACCGAGTTGATCAAGAATTCGCTTTTCTGGGGCAGGGCTTGCTGAGGAAATTGAAGGAGTGATCAGAGTTGCAGCTGAGGGGCAGTGAATACAGAAGCAGAGAGGCAGAGAGGGTACTGAGAGCATCAGCACAGAAGCAGGGAGAGAGGGACGTAGAGCCAGCTAGAGGCCACGCAGAGCCAGTCAGGGCCCACACAGAGGCAGCCAGGAGCTACGCAATGCCAGAGAGAGCTAGCGTGGGTGATGCAGAGGCTCTAGATGCTGACACAGTGCCTCTAGAGGCTGACGCAGGGCGAGTTGGGATGACATTTGGCTGACACTGGGCCAGAGAGGCTGACACAGTCCCTAGAGGTAGACGCTGGAGATTTCGTGGGGCAAATTGGAGCTGAGAGCTGTGGGTTTGTTCGTTTAGGGATTTAGCCTGAATATCTGCCTCCAACTGAGACGTACTACTGCTGAGATCTTTCTCTGTTGGGTGAGCTGGTTTAGCACCCAGATTGTATTCTGAAACTGCTTAATAATAAAACCCTTAGGTAGCTGCACTAGTTTTCCCGCATTGGATGTTTCTAGGGACATTAGTCCAAAAATAACAGTGTCACTTGTGTTCTTGTTTTTCCTTTAGTTAATGATCTGTAATATGTTGAGCATGTTTTTATATTTATTTTTAGTATTTACATGGTAAATAACTTGTTAATTAAACAAAACAAATAGGCATAAATAAATCATAAAGTGCATGAAGGATTTCTAACAATTAGACTTAGAAATTTGAACATGGTATCTAAGCATGGTGCAAATCACATGATAACTGAAGGCATTAGTCGAGCAGAGTAGCAGCAACAGAAACAGTTGTCCTGAGTGATAGAAGTTGTTCCTAGTAGAGAAGCAACAAGGAAGGGGTGACGCAGTGTCTGCATCATCAAGTTTGAGTTGGGAGGAAGATCAATGCAGTGGAAGAAGGGAGCAGACCTGACCTACGCAGTGCCTGGTCATATTTCTCAGTCAAGAAGGATTGACGCCCAAGGCTAGGAGGTGCAGATTTTGCTGGTGTCAGGATTGCGCAAAGCCTAAAACCTCTAACCTTCACTTTGTTGAGGCATAGGAGGTTGTGGGTAAGTTGCGGAGTGATGCTGGTGGGGTACTGTGGTTAGAACAATACCTAACATGGCAAGACCAAGGCAGAGGGAGTTGTTGCCGAGGATTTCTAGAAAAGAAATCTAGATCAGTGGTGCAGTTGCACTAATGATTGTAGTGGGGGCATCTCGACATTGGCTCAGGGGCTTCCAGGAGGGAAATCGAGGCTCATAGGGAGTCACACCGAGCACTTCCAAGAGGGAAGTAGAGGAGCAGCGGAATGGCAGTGAACGGGGTAAGGGACCAGGACAGACTGGACGAAGCCTCAAACTTCGTAGTCTAGAAAGCCAGAATCTTGTCCGTTCTAGACAAGAATCGTCTCAAGGACTTCGCCTTGAAAACGATAGCGATCCTAGTTGACCCGGTTGAGAACGATAACTATGCAGAGGCAATGGCGAGGGCCAAGAGCATCATCCTTGACAGGGTTAAGGACCATGTAGTACCACATATTGCCGAAAAGGAAACGACAAATGCGATGTGGGAGGCCCCGACAAAATTGTATCAGCATAATTCCATGCAAAGGAAGATGCTACTAGAAAATTAGTTGTGGTCATACCAGATGCAGAAGGGAGAACAGATCGACATCTTCCTTGGTCAACTGAAGGAGATCTTGGAACAACTGACTTCCATAGGAGCCACTTCGAATCAAAAATTGATGGTGAGGACAGCCCTGAATGCAGTTTCAGAAGACTGGGAGGTGTTTGTCCAGAGCATACTGGGCAGGTCGACCCTTCCAGACTGGGAGGAACTCTAGGCGGCTCTTCGCCAAGAAGAGATCAGAAGGCTGGCCAGGGCGGGAAGCAATGGCAAGGGGGTCAGAATCAGGGAGGAAGAGGAGGATGCTGCCCTAGCATTTGAGGGAAAGCAGGAGAAACTAAGTTGCACGAAACGGGGAAACGGGTACGGTTTCCGAAACGGGCACGGGTACGAAATGTGACCCCCTTAAATTTTGGAAACAGGAACGCAAGCACCATATATTATATATATATATATATAGATTATTATATATATAGATATATATATATATATATTTATTATATATATATATATATATATATATATAATATATATATATAATATAATATATATATATATATATAAATAATATAGGACATTTAAGAAGAGGTGAATCATAAGCATATAGAGAACATTCTAATTTAACAACTCATGGATAATTGTCATTGGCCAATGCATAAAATGTCTTAAATTACATCAATTTATCATAATGATCCAATAATGAAATAGCATATCCAAATCGCCACGAGAAATTTAATTTCTTGTCTCGTGCTTGTTGGACTCCCCCCTATAGTCGACGACTAATGCTCCTTGATTAATACAAGTTTCATACCCTAGTATCCTACTTCTCTGATTATTGGGAGTCTCCCCTGCATAGAGGTTTGGTCTCTTGATTAAATCAGTCCATACCCGTAAATGCAAAATCCAATGGAAACAATTCAATCCCCCAATCCTGAAATCCTGAAAAACAGATAAGTTTGATGGATTTTGAGTGAGATCTAAAATTCTACTTTCTCCATATGAAATCCAATGAGGGCGAAACCACTTTCAAACATCCTGAGTCATTTCATGGTAATGTTAAATTTTTAAGTGTGACATTCCCCTTTATTTTTCATTTTCATCCTTTTACTTTAAGAATTTAACATTACCATGAACTGCATATCAACACTAGGGCCATAGGCTTGAACATTAGGCTGCCCCACACAAAATTATCCTCTTTTTTATAACTTGAGAGGCATCTAGAAGATATTTTAGTTGCCAGATAAAAAATTAGAAGCAAAAAAATTAAAAACAAATACAAGAAAAAGTCAAGCTAGAAGAGGAAACTCCGTCGTATGGACTGGAAACGCGTTTCCGGCTGTACTGGTGATGTTTCCTCCTCGAGAAACTGGCCAGTACAACCATAAACATGTTTCCAGGCAGTACTGTATGAGTTTCCCCATTTCCGTTTCGTTTCCGGCCGGAAACGGACCCTTCTCCAACGTTTCCTACAACTTAGAGGAGAAACGAAAGAAGAAGGACCTCCCCAAGGTCAAATACTTCCACTATGGGGAACTGGGTCACTATGCGAGCCAGTGTCCAAGGAAGAAGAGTAAGGGAGAGGCCTCTGAGACCAAGGTTGTGCGAATAAGGCAGAGAAGGAAGTGGAGGCAGATAATGACTGTGCCATGAGTGCTCACACACCACTTGAGAGGAAGTGGGGAGATATCGAGCTATAGTCAGATGGACTACAGGCGATGAGGGGTAGGATCCTCAAGGTACCCATCCTCTTGGATTATACCTTGCTATGAGGGTCCCAAAGAGGAGTAGTAGTACTGGTGGATGTTAGTAGAGACGGATGCGGATGGAGCGAAATAGGGAGCTACAATGCAAGATTCCTAGGATAGCGTGAGGCAGCAGTGCAAGATGGATGGAGTTGCTGCAGCAGTGCAGAGGTCAAGAAGGGGCACTTGCTAGCGACAAAGGGAGTTTTAGCATCGAGGGTGTCTCTAGCCTGATAGAGATGTCAAAGTTGGGAGATCAGTTACTTACTTCTTAGTAACTGAGTTGCAGTGCAGCAGTTAGCAGTGGCAGTGCTATGGACAACACGATGCGACATTATGAGAGGGTTTGTCGTACGGATGCAGTAGTGGCAGTAGTAGGGCCATGGGTAGCAATACATGATGCAACATTACAGAGGATGTTGGGTAGTAGACTTAGCATGAGCACCAAGACCGGTGTCGGATGATCAGGATGATGCTCAGTGTAGAGTATTACTAGAGCACAATCCTCGCTAAGAGGGAGTGGTTATTTGGGGTAGCATCGGATGTGATCTAGCCACGAAAATTGATGGAGAGGCTAAAGCACATGAGATCTCCAATAACCAAAAATGGTTTGGGTAGATTCTAAATAGTTTTGGAGATATTAAAATAATTAATATTTTTAATGGAGTCCCTAAGTCTAAACTTAGGGAAAATAAAATATTAATGTGAATTAATATAAAAATGTGTTAGAAGGGTCCAAAAGTCATTGATCAAGCTAGAGTTAATCTTAGCAGTTGATTAGGGACTTACTCTTGTCCGTTGAATTGTCAATGAGAAAAGTATAAAAGGAGGCTTGAGGGTCACTTGGAGAACACATTGAGTTGATCAAGAATTCGATTTTCTGGTGCAGGGCTTGTTGAGGAAATCGAAAGAGTGGTCAGAGTTGCAGCTGAGGGGCAGTGAATACAGAAGTAGAGAGGCAGAGAGGGTACTAGAAGAATTAGCACAGAAACCAGGAGAGAGGGAGGCAAAGCCAGCTAGAGGCCACACAAAGCCAATCGGGGCCCACGCAGAGGCAGCCAAGAGCTGCGTAGTGCCAGAGAGCGCTAGTGTTGGTGATGCAGAGGCTCTAGAGATTGAAGCAATGCCTCCAGAGGCTGACGTAGGGTGAGTTGGGGTGACCCTGGGCTGATGTTGGGCCAGAGAGGCTGACGCAGTACCTAGACGCAAACACTGGAGATTTCGTGGGGCAGATTGGAGCTAAGAGCTGTGGGATTGTTCTTCCGGGGTTTTAGCCAGAATATCTGCCTCCGACTGATAGGTACTACTGCTGAGATCATTCTCTATTGGGTGAGTCGGTTAGGCACATAGATTGTATTCTGAAACTGCTTAATAATAAAACCCTCAGATAGTTGCACTGATTTTCCCGCATTGGGTTTTTCCGGGGACATTAGTCCAAAAATAATGGTGTCACTTGTGTTCTTGTTTTTCCTTCACTTAATGATCTGTAATATGTTGAGCATGTGCTTGTATTTATTTTTAGTATTTACATGGTAAATAACTTGTTAATTAAACAGAACAAGTAGGTAGAAATAAATAAAAAAGTACATGAAGGATTTCTAACAGTTAGACTTAGAAATTTCAACCACCTCGCCTCTGATACCATGTTAAATTTTCTGATTGTTCTACACCGTATCATTTACTTTAGCCCAATTTCTCTTTTCATTATCAATGCATCCAATTATTAGCAGTATAATCTATCATAAATGTAATTGAAGAAAGAACAATATATGCGGTGACAAAGAAGACAACAACACAACCATAAGAGACAGCAGATTGGTCTAAGACTACGGAAAAACCCCACTAGGGGGAAACCCTTTCAAATATTCTTCTTTAGTAGATCGTCATAAAAATATTTCAGCAGAGAGTATAATGAGCCCAATACATGTAATTGCAGTGGATAATAACAAATCAAATCTACAGATTTGTGTAACAGCAGATAGAAACCAAGATCTACCAGATCACTGAAGTCAAATGAATCCAAGATGTCAAATCTTAGATCTGAACTATGGTCGCCCTCATCACGACTAACTATCTGTGACTAGAACTCCTTGGTTGCTCTCTCTATCACTGTATGCAAGCGACTGTGACTGCAGGGTCACTCTCAATAAGTCTTGATGCGAGTCACTGTGATGCAGGGTTGCTCTCAGGAGGTGCTGATGCGAGTGACTGTGGCATTGAACAACTAAAACCCCCCTTACCATTGTTGTGCGAGCGACTGAGATGGTAGGGTTGCTCTCTTACTAATGTTGTATGAGTGACTGAGATGGTAGGGTCGCTGCCAGAGCTACCCTGTGCGAGTGACCGGCGACCGGAACCTTCCAATCTCCCACTAAAACCAGAGTTGCTCTCACTAAACTATCTCCGAGCGACTAGAGAACCAGAGTCGCGCTCTTGCCTACTTTGTGCATGCAATCAGGGACGAAAAACTTATGTTCTGTGCTAGTGACTGAGATCCAGAAAACACATACTCAGAGCGAACCTTTTGCCTATGATTTTAGGCCCTATGAGAACTCCTTCCGATGTACCTATGCGAGCCAAGACAAAATAGAAGAGTAGAAAGAGCTTGATGTGTTCAAATGAACTTGAGGTCACTTCTTTTTATAGGCTTTCCTGAGGGTAAACTTGGGGTTAATATTGACCCAAGCAGTTACCCCTGTGGTTAGGGCCGACCCATTCCATGATGTATGTATGAAAAAAATAATTCAAAACTTAACTTCCGTTTAACCAAATTAGGTGATCATTAGGTTGATTTTGGTCTTTTGGAAAAGAGGAATTTGATGCAAGCATCAACCTGGTCATTTGAGTTGTCCAGTGTGGAATTTGACCCTAGTTGCAAAAATTAACACTTGGGAAAACCATTGCAGCAGATGAGGGTTTTATTATTAATATTCAACAAAAATTCTGAGTACAATAATTTAGATGCCTAGTCGGTAAACTAATCTGAAGAAAATACTGGAAAAAAATATTGTGAGAATTTTCTCTCATCCCACAGCTATTTTCTGCCTCCGAAATAGCTTCCCCAACCTTTGCGCTAAGCTTCCTGCATCACCATCTGCACAGAGCCTACGCTGGCCCTTTGAAGATTTCGACCTTCCTTCCTTCGACTCTTCTGGGAATTGAAATACTTCTTCCTGGAATGCTACTGCCCTCCTCTTCCACCTACTACACACCCTCTGGCTCTATCTTCTCTGTTGAGTTGCTACTGCTGAGAAAATCTAACCGCCTGGGCAACTGTGTATCTGCACTGGATGATCTACGTCACCACATAGACTTTCTATTATATTCCATTGTTGCAACACCAATGACCAAGATTAAAGATTAATCCAATGGCTACGATCATTTCTGGGTCGATTTGTGTGAGTTTCTAGATGATTCACGTGTTATCTCAATTAATACTGATTAATTAACCATATTCCCTAAGTTTAGACTTAGGAAATATTGAATCGGTTAATAATCTAATTGAGACTCTTCTAGGTGGAATTTCCAGAAACGATTTCTGAGTTTTGGAGATCTGATGTATTCTAGCCTCTCCACAAACTTTTGTGTCTAGAACACATTCGATGCTACAAAAACTAACACTCCCTATTAGTGAGGAATGTGTTCTAGTGCTACTGCACACCCTGTTTCTGCCTCATCTCATGTCACACTGCTGATGTCTAACCATACTGCTCACCAACCACTGCGCAACTCAATATACATTGCATATGTGCTGCTGCCAACATTGCATCTGCACTGCAACTCCCTCTCATCTGTTGTTGTTGCAACTGCAACATTCAAAATAGCTTGTCCTTGCTAGTGAAACGGGTTCTCCACCATACCTGTTTGTTCTTTGAATTAGACGAACTTAGCTCTCCCTAGAGCTTTCATGAGTATATATTGGCAACCTGCTCTTTTGTGGGAACATACTGTAGGTGGACTGCCCCTCGCTATACACAATCTTTGATGAAATGACACTAAATATCAATGTGCTTCGACCTGTCACGAAACATTATATTCTTAGAGAGCTTTATGCAACTCTGATTATCAAAATAGACACTATTCGCCTCCATCCTTTACCTAAACAAGCGTACTAGCAACTTCTGAATCCATATAGCTTTGCATGTAGCTGTGATGGTTGCCATATACTTTGCTTTTGCAGAGCTCAGTTCTACTGACTTCTATTTCCTGCTACACCAAGAAACTATCCCTGATCCGACACTGAAGCATTACCCGTGGGTACTTTTCCTGTCCACTAAACTGTTTGCCCAATCTACATCTGTGTACCCACAAAGTCTGACATCATCTTCTCGAGTATATTTCAACCCATACTTGACTGTGCCACGAATGTACCTCAGAATATGCATTATTGCTGCCCAATGCAGCCTTTTCGGTTCCACCATGAAATGACTAAGGGTATTGACTACAAAGAAAATATCTAGCCTAGTATTGACTAGATACATGAGAGATCCAATGAGCTATCTAATCAAGGTGGGGTCAAAATCCTTGTCGTCCGATGCATCTATTTTCTTCCACTTCATAATCATGGCTGTAGACATGGGTCTGCAATCCTGCATTATGGACCTCTTCAAAATATCTGTAGCATATCTTCCTTGCCCAAGGAAGATCTCCCCATCCTTCTTCCACACTTCCAATCCTAGGAAATAGTGCATCAAACCAAAATCCTTCATGTCAAATTCTGCTGCCAGCTTCCTCTTGCAATCCTCTGAGAGTTGTGATGATCCTGTCAAGAATAGATCATCCACATACAAAACAAGAATGAGGAGCTCGTCCTCTACCATCAAATAGTAAAGGTTGGGATCAACGTCACTCTTCATGAATCCATGCCCTGGGATCTTGCTTGAACCCATATAAAGACTTCTTCAATCTGAATACTTGCGTGCGCCTCTCCTGAGTCTCAAAGCCCTCTGGTTGTTCTATGTACACTTCCTCCTCTATCACTCCATTCAAGAATGTTGTCTTGACGTCCATCTGGTGAATTTGCCTTCCCATCTAAGCTGCTAGAGATATCATTAATCGGATAGAAGTGTATATAGCAACTAGGGAAAAGGTTTCCTCACAATCTATCCCTTCATTTTGTGCATGCCCCTTTGCCACAAAACTAGCCTTGTACTTTTCCACACTTTCATCTGCCGCATATTTGATATTATAGATCCACCTTGAACCTACAACTGATTTGTCTTCTGGCCTTGGCACTAGATCCCAAACATCATTCATCATGATAGAGCTATACTCTTCTATAATGGAATCTATCCACACCTGATGCTATGTGGCCTTCTGAAAGCTGGAAGGTTTTGCAACCTAAGCTACCAATGATTGGTACCTGTTAGGTTGTCTGCGCTATCTCTTGCTCATGCTAGGAGTTCCAATAAACTCCTCTTCATCTCTTAATGTTTGAAAAACCTTTTTGCTGGCTCGACCACTAGCAGTGGGAGGTTCTACCACTCCTCCTCATCCTGTCTCTACTGCTCCATCTGCTGAGAACTCCCTGGATTTCCTACACCTAAGGAAATACTGGTACTGGTCATTACCCTTGTGACGGTCCCCTTATATGTCCCACTGGCTGCCCCTACTGCTGTACTAAAGGAGCTTCTCTTGATTGATTTTGATCACTTGTAAGCATCTCACAAGACCTCTTGAAAGCTCGGTCATCCATGAACTTCATGTCTCACCTTACTACTATCTTCATATTGCTAGGAATGTAGATTCTGAATGCCTTTGAGGTTTCACTATACCCAACAAAAAAACTCCTTATTTGCAGTCTAATCCAGTTTGGTCGTTTTATCATCTGGCACGTTACAATAAGCAATGCTGCCAAAAATTCTAAGGTGGCTAACTTCTGGCTTCTTCACTGTGAAGACTCCTTCTGGCGTTTTCTTCCCCAATGCTCTATGCGGAGTCCTATTTTGAATATACACTTTCGTGTTACATGCTTCTGCCTAGAGAAATTTGGTTAGATCCTGGTCATATAACATAGTTTTTGCAGCTCCAACAATGGTTCTGTTTTTCCGCTTCGCTACACCATTATGCTATGGATTATATGGAGTTGTTGATTCTATCTTGATGCCTTCCTTCACACAGAAATCTGTGAAGTCTTTATTAATATCTTCTCCACCATTATCTGAGTGAAGTACCTTGATATTCTTCCCTGTCGCATTCTCCACGATAGCTTTAAACTCTCTGAAATGATTGAAGACCTCATCCTTGGTCTTCAAGAAGTAGATCTAGGTTTCCTAGAATGATCATCAATAAAGGTGACGAAATATTGGGCACTGTTGAGAGTTCTAGTGGACATCGGGCCACAAATATCTGAGTGTATAAGTCTTGACACACCATTAGCTCTTCTGTCACTTCTTGGAAATGTCGCCTTAGCATACTTCCCAAGCACGCATCCTCTGCACACATCATCGTGTTTAGTTCCAAGTTCAGGAACCCTTATTATGGTTTCTTTGAACATCCTCCATGGTGTAGATGTACCATTCTCTTGTGCCATAATTCATTTAGCTCCTTCCCACTGCTACTGTTACTGCCTATCAGTGCCATTGGAGAATGGATTTGTAACCGATACAACCTATTACTTCAAACTCCAACCTATCTTACCTTTTTCCAGCTAGGGTGTTTTACATACACTTTCTTCCCAAGAAGTGAATATCATACCCCTTATCTTGTAACTAGGATACTGAAATCAATTTCATATCTAATCTTGGCACATGCAATACATCTGAAGCACTGGTGCTTGCTCCTGACTCCCCCTGAAAATATATGGTACCTCTCCCTACTAGAGTACATTTCGTTCTGTTTCCCATAGTAATATGGAAATCCATCTGCTTCTCTTTGTAGCTAGAGAAATATTCTCTAACCCCTGTCATGTGAGCTAATGCTCCATTGTCTATATACCAGATTCCTTGTGAAGTTGATCCTGCTAAGCAAGAAAATTCGTCTTCCAATCTGGAAGACAGATCTGAAGTCTCCTGAATGTTACTTTTGTCCATGGTTATACTTCAACAAATTTAGTGTGCTATTCCTTTTTTCTTTCCGACACGGATTCTGCACTATAGCCCGCATCAAAAACTCTCTGCGTCCAACCAGGATTCTGCTAGCGAAAATTTGAGTTTCCACTACTCCCTCTGACTGTTGGAATCACTAATTTGAGCAATTTGATTTTCCTTCCTCCTTTCAACTAAAAAATTGAACTGCTACCCTAGCAACTTGAACTCTTTGTTCTAGGCTCTATGCAGTTTCTCTGGGAATTTCGATCTGCTACTCCCTCTGAATAGAAAAATTCCTTTCTCTACTTCTAAGCTTCCCAGCTGATCAATTATGCTTTAATACCATGTGAAATTTTATCTATTCCAGCTATAGGAAATTATTCTTGTAACTCAAAAATTAATTATGCAGTTTATTTGCTACGGCAAAAAATAAATAAAATCATAGCTTCAATTGTCACCATAAAAAAAATACTGCGGATAATAAAATAATGGAACTGAGAAATTCTAGCACACACACAATAAATTTGACACAGTTATTTTTGGACAATTGTCCCTAGAAAAATTCAACTTGGGAAAACTAGTGCAGTGGATGAGGGTTTTATTATTAATATTCAGCAACAATTTTGAGTACAATAATTTAGATGCCCAGTTGGCAATTTAATCTGAAGAAGATATTGGCAAAAATATTGTGAGAATTTTCTCTCACCCCATAGCTATTTTTTTCCTCCGAAATAGCTTCCGCAGCCTCTGTGCTAAGCTGCCTGTGTCATACTTTGCGCGGAGCCTACGCTGATCCTCTGAAGATTTCGGCCTTCCTTCCTTTGAATCTTCCAGAAACTGAAAAATTCTTCCCGAAATTCTACTTCTCTCCTCTTCCACCTACTACTCACCCTTTGGCTCTATCTTCTCTACTGATCTGCTGCTACTGAGAAAATTGAACTGCATGGGTAATTGAGTATCTATTGAAGTTTCTAAGTTAGTTTAGAAACCCTTCATGCACTTTTTCTGATTTATTCCTACCTACTTGTTATTTTTCTTTAACAATTTATTTACAAAGTAAATATTGAAAATAAACACCAGTGCATGCTCAACATATTACAGATCAACAATTAAAAAAAACAAGAACAAACACATCACATGACACCATTATTTTTTGTACCAATGTCCCTGTAAAAACCCAATGCGGGAAAATCAGTGCAGCTATCTGAGGGTTTTCTTATTAAGGAATTTCAGAGTACAATCTGGGTACCGAAACTGGCCTACCCAAGAGAGAATTTCCTTAGCAGCTATACCTCACAATTTGAGAGAAATATCCCGGCTGAAACCCCGGAAAATCCTTCGGGCAGCTCCTTAGCACAAAACTTCTCTGCAAACCCAACATCTACCCAATTTGGACTACGTCAGCTTTCTGGGTCTCTGTGTTAGACACACTGGACTCTATGTTTCTCTGTGCAACACTTGGCTGCTTCTGCGTGGCCTTGCGTGAGCCCTTACTAGCTCTGCATCACTCTCCTTGGTTGTTGCGCTGCTCTCCCAGCACAATCCCTGCCTTCTCTATTTTTCTATACTCAATGCCCCTCAGCTGCTCTCCCGATCATTAATTCTATCTCTCTTAGCAAACCCCACTCTAGAGAATAGAATGACTGATCACTCTGGTGTATCTCCAAATGATCCTCAAGCCTCCTCTTATACTTTTCTTGTTGACATATCAACGGCTGAGATTAAGGCCCTAATCATTAGGTAAGATTAGATCTGGCTTGATCCATGTCTTTTGGACCATTCTAACACAGATTCATATTAATACACATTAATATTTTATTTTCCCTAAGTTTAGACTTAGGGACTCCATTAAAAATATTAATTATTTTTATATCTCCTTATTTGTTTAGAATCTTCCCAAACCCTTTTTGGGTATTGGAGATCTCATGTGCCCCAACCTCTCGACCAAATTTCATGGCTAGAGCACATCCGATGCTACCCCAAGTTAGCACTCCCTCTTAGCGAGGACTGTGCTCTAGCAATACTCCTTACTGATTATTACTCTGATCATCCGGCATTGGTACTTGTGTTGATGCTAGGCCTTCTTGCCCAACATCCTCTACACTACTGCCTCCTGTATTGTTGCCCATGGTTCTGCCATTTCCACTGCTGCATTTGTACGACAACTCCCTCTGCATCTGTGTTTTTGCTGGTCCTTTCTCCCAGCACTACATTTGCACTGCACCTTCTCTCATCAAGTTGCATCATGCGGCCCACTAATAGACTGCAACTTAGTTGCTGAGAAGTAAGTAACTGATCTTCCAATTGACCTCCCTGTTGGACTAGAAACACCCACTGATGCTGAAGCTCCCTCTGTCACTAACAAGTGCTCCCTCTCTCTAACCTCTGCGCTGTTGCAACAACTCCCTGCATTTCGCACCATTGCAAACCTCTTTGTGCCTCCCTGCACTGGTGCAACACTCTTGTGCCTCTCGCACTATTGCAACTTGCTAGCTCTGCACTGTCTCGGGACTCATGCACTGTAGCTCTCTCTGTCGCTCCATCTACATCCGTCTCTACCCACTCAGCTAGTCCTACTGCTCCTTGTCGGGGCTCCCGTAGTAAGGTCTAATCCAAGAGGCTGGGTACCTCAAGGATCCTACCCCTCATCACATGTAGTCTGCTTGACTACAACACGATGTCTCCCCACTTCCTCTCTGTTGGCATTATGGCACAGGCACAGGTGTTGTCCTTGATGGCAACTCTCTTTGGTAACAGATCTCAGTTCAGGCTTTTAGAATGAAGGAAAAGGCATATACGTAGGTTCATCTAGATTAAGGTGCGTATACACATGGGTTAGACGTTATAAAGGCGCGTATATGTTGGAGAACTTGCTTTTGGACCGTGGTAGTTAGTCCTTGGGATTTGAACCTATGGTTTTGGACCATGGCGTCTCGTCAGATGTGTTGATCCCTAGTATTGGGTCCATGGTATTGGTTTATTATGGTTTTGGACCATGGTATTGTGGAAGGCCTAAGACTATAAAAGAGGAAGGAGGTCATGTGGCAAAAAAAATCTCATCTGAATTATTATTGAATATCTGAAAAAGTGGTAGATCTCAAATACTGGTAATTGGGTTATGGTGCAGATCTGGATCTAAATAAAGGAGGAACCTTAGTGCAAGAGAAGGATAAGTTCTATTGATGGGTCATAATCTTTAAGCTTGAATGATAGTATCTTTGTATGATTTTGGTCTGTTATATGTGGCGCTTGCTTGATCTATAACACTGATAATCTGGGTTAATTAGTGTTTGAAAGTGCGAATTGTCCTTTATAGATCTGTACGCAGGTTCAGTGAAGCGAAGGCGCGTATACACGCTGGTTCAGTAAATGAAAACAACGTATACGCAGGTTGTTCCAAACACAGAGACGTATGTACGCATGTTGCAGGTTATTGAAATAGCGTATATGTTTTAAGCTGTGATCTAGCTACTTCTGTTTATTGTTGTTGTGTTCTGGGTTCAGATTTTGGTGTGTGGTTTCTGGTACTGTGTTTTGGGTACAGCTGTCAAAGAAGTATCTACTTGATTCAGATCTAATTGGTAAAAAGGAGAATGGTTGATGATTGATATTCATGGATCCAGTCTGAAAATTTATGAAACGTGGTCCCTGAAAGAAAGAGAAGGTTGTAGCCTTCTGTAGGCCAGCACCTACGTACTAGTATCTTGGCTAGTGCAAGAGCTAAGGGGGTTGCAGCTCCCTTCCAAGAGAGCTGGAAAACGAGAGAGAGTTGTAGCTCTCTGCAGGTTGCAGCCTGCGTACTGGTAAAGGACTGCTGCACCAGTACATTCTAAAAGAAGTTTCTAATTTAAAAAGAAGATAGAGACGAATTGCAGCAGGTGGTTTTCACCCACATTGGGTTTCCACCTTATATCTTGTGTTCTTGTGTGTGATTGTCTTTCTGCTCTGCTTTACTGTATCTGGTTACTGGTTATTTATTTTTGAAACACAGATTAACAATCATCAGCAGAAAGATAAAGTAACTTAAAAGTTTGCTTTGTATACGCGGGTTTCCTTCTGAATAGTTACGTATATACGCGGGTTTAATTAACTGAAGTAGCGTATATAATTCATTTTAGAAAAAGGAATAATTGATTTGATAATATTGATTCACCCCCCTCTCAGTATTATTTCCAACAATTGGTATCAGAGGAGGTCCTTCAGAAGAAGCTTGATCGCTTGAAGGAAGATATTTCATCATGAGCAATTACGAGAGGAAAGCATCAATCAGGCCACCGATTTTTGATGGGACAAACTTCGTATATTGGAAGGTAAGAGTTACTGCCTATCTTCAATCTCTTGGTACAGAAGTCTGGGATATCATAGATACTGGGTATACTTTTCCATCAGCAACTCCTACAGATCCGGCTAAGAAGAAGAAATATGAAACAAATGCAAAGGCAGTCAATACTCTATTAGGATGTTTATCTCAATCAGAATTTGTCAAGGTTATGCAGTATAAATCCGCAAAAGAAATATGGGACAAGATTGTACTGAGCTATGAAGGAGATGATTAGGTAAAACGAGCAAAACTTCAAACCCTCAGAATTTAGTATGAAAATCTTAGAATGCATAATGATGAGAGTGTGGCTAACTATTTCCTTCGTGTAGATGAGGTTGTTAATTGTATGAAAAACTTGGGCGAAGAAATAAAAGAGGTTGTTGTGGTTGAAAAAGTTCAAAGATCTTTGTCCCCTAGGTTTGAATCTAAAGTTTCTGCAATAGAAGAAAAAGAGAATCTACGAAATCTTACCATGTCACAGCTGCACGAAATTCTGACTGCTTATGAAATGAGGAAAGGAGGACCATCAGACAGGAGAGAAGATGCTTTCAAGACTTTAGGCAAAGGAGATTACTATGAGTCAGGGCACATGTCTGAAGATGAGGAAGAATCAATTTTTGTCAAGAACCTTCAACGAGGTACTGGAAGATTCTGTGGTAAGTTACCTTTCAAATGCTTTGCTTGTGGAAGAGTCAGTCACTATGCTACCAAATGTCCTCATAAGGATAAGATTGACAAGGGGAAAGAATCTGTTAGATGGAACAAGAAACAAAATGCAAACAAGAAAATCTATTACACTCATGAGGATAGTGATGGACTTTCAAATAGTGATGAAGATGAACGAGGTAATAATTATAAACTTTTAATGGCTTTTGAAGATGATGATTACTTGGATGCTATAGATGAAGAAGGTTTTTATGAAGAAATTTCTAAACTCAAAGTCTGTTTAGAAGAGAAAAATATGATTATTGATTCTCTGCAATGTCAGCTGGCTGAAAGGGAAAAACATCATGAAAAATTGGAAGGTGAAATTGTTGGTCTTAGAAAAGAGATTGAGAAAACAAAAGCTCTTAATCTTAAATTTGTTAAAGGATCTGAAACTCTGGATGAGATTATCAATGTGCAACATTCTCCACTGATCAAGATAGGTCTGGGGTATAATGGAGAAGCATCACAAGCATCCACCTCCAAAAGTTATCTTGATGCAGCAAGGAGGAGTGAGCAAAAGCCTAAGGGAAATTATCAGGTAAATCAGGGACAATTTACCTCAAGAATGAACAAAAACTATCAAGAAAATCGGGGGCAATCTACTTTAAGGATAAACAGAAGCCACAATCAGCCACAAGTAAAATCTTCTCAATTTGCCTCAAGAATGGATGACAATAGAAACTACAATCATTTCGCTAGTAGATTTGACAATCGCAGGAGTTTCTTCAATGGCCAATGTTTCTCTTACCATAACTTTGGCCACAAAGCAGCTCAATGTGTTGCCTATAAGACAATCATGACCAGAGAAGCTCAAAAACAAAGAAGTATGACTTGAATCACAAAAAGGACCTATAACAACTTTTCTGCCCTTGAAAATGAAATTGAATGTTCTATTTGTAATAACTTCGGTCATGAAGATTCTGAATGCAGGAGTAGGTTTTGGAAGACAACTTAGAAGGAACAAACCTCAAGTGCTAGAACATGGAGAATGAAGGAACCGCAACCAGAAAGATGTGGGATAGCTTTATATGCAGAAGGACAAGAAAATCAATGGTACATCGACCGTGGATGTTCAAAGCATATGACAGGTGATAAAGAAAAACTTGAATCATATAGTGTTTTAGAAAAGGGAAAGAAAGTTTCTTTTGGAAATGATACC
>APFE030773594.1:48854-75654 GCA_000404065.3 Pinus taeda
AGATGAATTTTGGATAAAAGCAATGGATGAAGAACTTGAGCAAATCAAAAGGAACAACACTTGGGAACTGGTTCCTAGACCAAAGGATAAGAATGTTATTGGAACAAAATGGGTCTTCAAAAAATAAATTGAATGAAAATGGAGAAGTAATTAGAAACAAGGCCAGACTTGTTTGTAAAGGGTATGCGCAGCAAGAAGGAATAGACTTTGAAGAAACCTTTGCTCTCGTTGCAAGACTTGAGGCCATCTGAATGTTCCTTGCTCTCTCAAGTTTTCAAAACTTCAAAGTATTTCAAATGGATGTGAAATCAGAGTTTCTGAATAGAGACTTGGAAGAAGAAGTATACATTGAACAACCAGATGGGTTCATTCTTGGAAATGATCCAAATCTTGTATGCAGATTGAAAAAGGCTCTCTATGGGCTCAAACAAGCTCCAAGTGCTTGGTACTATCATTTGGATAAATATCTTCATCAACAAGGTTTTTCAAAAGGATCAGTAGATAGCAATCTTTATATAAAAGTTGAAAATGACAAATTGCTAATACTTGTTGTGTATGTAGATGACATTATTTTTGGCAGCAATGAAGAAGAGATGATTCAAAGCTTTGCCTTGGTCATGCAGAAAGAATTTGAAATGTCCTTGCTGGGAGAACTGACATATTTCCTTGGTTTGCAAATCCAACAAAAGGAAGAAGGAATCTTTTTATCTCAAACCAAGTATCTCAAACAGATCTTGAAGAAATATGGCATGGAAGATGCAAAACCAGTATGTACACCCATCGTCACAGGATGTAGCCTCAGTGCAAATGATGAATCTGCAGCAGTACATCAACCAACCTACAGATCTATGATCGGAAGTCTACATTATTTGACAGGTACCCGACCGGACATCATGCATGCAGTAGGAATAGTTGGTAGATTTCAGGCAAATACAAAGGAGACTCATCTTTAGGCAGTAAAAATAATTTTCAAATATCTTCAAGGGACACAAAATTATGGCTTATGGTGTCCTAGAGATACAGATCTCACACTTCATGCTTATACAGATGCAGATTGGGCCGGAAGCGTGGATGACAGGAAGAGAACAAGTGGTGGTGCATTCTTTATGGGTTCAGATTAGTATCTTGGTTCAGAAAGAAACAAAGTTCCATTGCCTTCTCCACAGCTGAAGCGGAATATGTTGCTGCTGCATCTTGTTGCACTGAACTCCTTTGGATGATGCAGACCTTGCGGGATTTTCAAATCACTTGTACACCACCTATCTCCATCTTATGTGATAATACAAGTGCAATCAGCATTTCAAAGAACCCAGTCATGCATTCAAAGACCAAGCACATACCGATCAAGTATCACTTTCTCCGGGAACAAGTGTTGGAACAAAAGGTCAAATTGGAGTATGTTCCTTCTAAGGAACAAGTTGCTGATATTCTTACCAAACCATTGCCCAGGGAAACTTTTGAATATCTCAGACAGAAGCTGGGAGTAGTTGATGCATCATCTTGCTGTTAAATGTTGTCAGTTTCAGAGAAAAATGGGTGTACGTGTGTTGCCTGAGGAGGATCCGCGTACATACGCCGGTTTTTGCAGAAAAAGTCGCGTATATGGAGGCTTGATGGATATCAGAAGGGACATGCTCTGGTTGAAAACTGTCTGATATGTGTCTGAAAGAGACCATCTGGCACTGGTTCAGGGGGAGCAGATAAACTTCTAATGATGCATGGCTGGCATTATCTTAGAAGCTTTTGGTTCTATTTTCACAGCTGTTTTTGGTTTCTGGTGGAACAGAGGCAGGGCGAGAATAGAAGGAAATCTTGGTTGCTGATCTGAGTGGTGATTGAGAGATGCTGCTGCTATCTGTTATTTGTGACTTTCATAAGTCTTGCTCTACATATTTCATCTCTATGTCATGTATCTCTATTATGGTTTCAAGGACATGTAATGGCCTATTTTGGTTTCCCCACTATGCTTGGGATGAATATGTAATGTGCTTGGTTGTCATATGTAATTTTCTGATGTATCCCCACTTGGTTGGGTGGATGATCCCCACGTGTTTGGGTGATGGATGTATGTATTGAGTCTTTTGATGATAGGAAGGTCTTTTATGAGGTATATGTCATGGTTCTTCTTGAAGAACATCTTTTGCAGATCTTGCCTACAGTCAAGGGGAGCATGGTCAGCACAGCAGGGCAGAGATTTCAGTATGTACTCAGGGGGAGCACAACCCTTTGCCCTTGATGACAGAGGGGGAGAATGACTTCGAGGATCTTGGGGGTTGCCATCAAGTCCAAAGGGGGAGATTGTTGGCATTATGGCACAGGCACAGGTGTTGTCCTTGATGGCAACTCTCTTTAGTAACAAATCTCAGTTCAGGCTTTTAGAATGAAGGAAAAGGCATATATGCTAAATGACTTTGAGGATCTTGGGGGTTGCCATCAAGTCGAAAGGGGGAGATTGTTGGCATTATGGCACAGGCACAGGTGTTGTCCTTGATGGCAACTCTCTTTGGTAACAGATCTCAGTTCAGGCTTTTAGAATGAAGGAAAAGGCATATACGCAGGTTCATCTAGATTAAGGCGCGTATACACGCGGGTTAGACGTTACAAAGGCGCGTATATGTTGGAGAACTTTCTTTTGGACCATGGTAGTTAGTCCTTGGGATTTGAACCTATGGTTTTGGACCATGGCGTCTTGTCAGATGTGTTGATCCCTAGTATTGGGTCCATGGTATTGGTTTATTATGGTTTTGGACCATGGTATTGTGGAAGGCCTAAGACTATAAAAGAGGAAGGAGATCATGTGGCAAAAAAAATCTCATCTGAATTATTATTGAGTATTTGAAAAAGTGGTAGATCTGGAATACTAGTAATTGGATTATGGTGCAGATCTGGATCTAAATAAAGGAGGAACCTTAGCGCAAGAGAAGGATAAGTTCTATTGATGGGTCATAATGTTTAAGCTTGAATGATAGTATCTTTGTATGATTTTGGTCTGTTATATGTGGCGCTTGCTTGGTCTATAACACGGATAATCTGGGTTAATTAGTGTTTGAAAGTGCGAATTATCCTTTATAGATCTGTACGCAGGTTCAGTGAAGCGAAGGTGCATATACACGCTGGTTCAGTAAATCAAAATAGCGTATACGCAGGTTTTTCCAAACACAGAGGCGTATGTACGCATGTTGCAGGTTATTGAAATAGCGTATATGTTTTAAGCTGTGATCTAGCTGCTTCTATTTATTGTTGCTGTGTTCTGGGTTCATATTTTGGTGTGTGGTTTCTGGTACTGTGTTTTGGGTACAGCTGTCAGAGAAGTATCTACTTGATTTAGATATAATTGGTAAAAAGGAGAATGGTTGATGATTGATATTCATGGATCCAGTCTGAAAATTTATGAAACGTGGTCCCTGAAAGAAAGAGAAGGTTGTAGCCTTCTGTAGGCCAGCACCTACGTACTAGTATCTTGGCTAGTGCAAGAGCTAAAGGGGGTTGCAGCTCCCTTCCAGGAGAAGCTGGAGAATGAGAGAGGGTTGTAGCTCTCTGCAGGTTGCAGCCTGGTAAAGGACTGCACCAGTACATTGTAAAAGAAGTTTCTAATTTAAAAAGAAGATAGAGAAGAATTGCAGCAGGTGGTTTTCACCCACATTGGGTTTCCACCTTATATCTTGTGTTCTTGTGTGTGATTGTCTTTCTGCTCTGCTTTACTGTATCTGGTCACTGGTTATTTATTTCTAAAACACAGATTAACAATCATCAGCAGAAAGATAAAGTAACTTAAAATTTTGCTTTGTATACGCAGGTTTCCTTCTGAATAGTTGCATATATACGCGGGTTTAATTAATTGAAGTAGTGTATATCATTCATTTTAGAAAAAGGAATAATTGATTTGATAATACTAATTCACCCCCCTCTCAGTATTATTTCCAACACTCTCAAGCGGTGCGTGTGCACTCATGGCATAGTTATCGTCTATCAAAACCTCCTTCTCTGCCCATGCTGGTGCTGCCTTAGTCTCGGAAGACACTCCCTTACTCTTCTTCCTTGGGCATTGGGTTGCATAATGACCCATCTCCCCACAGTGGAAGCACTTTATCTTGGAGAGATCTTTCTTCTTCTACTTCTCCTGCTTTCCCTCAGATGCTAGGGCCACATCCTCCTCCTCCTGTTGAACTTTGATACTTTTGCTGTTGCTACCTGTCTTCGACTGTCGTTTGATCTCTTCCTGGCGAGGAGCTGCCCACATCTTGTCCGAAGGTAGGAGAGTCCCTGTGCCCAAGATACTCTGGACAAATGCTTCCCAATATTCTGAGACATCATTCAGAGTTTTCTTCGCCATAAGCTCCTGATTCGGTGTCGCTCAGAGGCTGAAATCTCAACCTTGTTGGCATTGGTTTTAGAATAACTGATAATATGGTGTCCCTTATTAAATTATGTGAGTTTTGATGTTGTTTCAATTATGACTTGATATCATCAATTTATTATAGAGGTACCAAGTTTTCTCATGATGCTTATCCACAATAAGTCATCTAAAATATAATTTGTTGATTATTTCAATAATGCTCCCTTTAATTATTTATGGGATGGTAGCAATAATGTGATCATGTTCCTACGTTGTATCTTAGTTACTAACATTTTATCTTATAATAGATTGATGTCAGAGTTTGAACCTTGCAAGGGTGTAGATTTGTGTGATTTTGGGTTTCATTTACAGTTGGGAGTATCATTTATATAATGATATAGATGCAATTTGTATGATTGCAAATATATGCGATTGAATTCTCATAGTCATTTGGGCATATCAAAAGTTTAATTGGTCAACATTGCTCTAAGGATGTTACCCCTTGAAATTTAACAATGATGATTATACCCCCTAGGTAAATAGTTAACTTCCTAATAGAAAGAACAAGAAATGATTATTGAAAAGTAATTGGTACCTTGATGAAAACATGACAATAATAGTACTCATGAGATAACATAGATCTTAGAGGGGTGTTAAATAATCTTAATTCATAGTTAGTATTCACTGTTTATACAAGTAAATGAAATAAATTCATGATAATAATGTTTAAAGTGTATTGTTGTTCTAAATTTGATAAGTATTGAGATGATTCCCATATTAATGATGTTTCATAATGAGATGGAATGTGGTAAACATATATAGTTCGGATGAGAGGGTATATAGTTCAGCTGAGAGGGTAATGCTTTATATGTGGTTCTTATTTATCCATTTATCATGATAATGATGTTGAATGCTTGTTTAATTTCGGGGTTGTTACATATGGTATCAGAGCAAGGTTTAAACTCTATTAGACCTTTGGGATTTCATGTTCTTATTTACTAATAATTATAAAATATATTGATAATTAATTAAAAAAATGAAAAATTGATAATATTAATGAAATATAATATATATATATATATATATATATTATATATATATATTATATATATTATATATATATCATAATATTATCAAATTATATATATATAAATATAATATATCAAATAAATAATTGTCCAAATTTCAACTAAATTAAATGATTTGTCCTAATTTCGAGGTTGAATGCTCATGATGAATATGATATGCATAGGGATTATGATGTTATATTGAGGTATATTGACATGTGGTTCATTTATTATGTAATGATATGTCTTTGTTGTTCATATGTTTATGTTGTAACTTATGAGGATATTATGATGTGAAGCATGTGGTAATTGCAAGGAGATTTTATAACATGAGAAAGTGGTAATTAACAATGATGTTATGTTATCATGATAACATGCAAGAGTTTGCATGTAGACTATTTTCTATGATACGATGATTATAACTAATGCATTGGATGTATGTTGAGATGTGGTGATGGACAGGAAATCCACAAATGGGCCGAGAAGACCAGTTTATTTAATGATCTCGTAGGAGCCCATACCTATGAGGGAGAATATGTAACACCATATGGGTCGGGGACATACTCAATCAACACTGCAGATTCCAGTGGTTCCTTTGTCTTGTATAGCTCTTGACGGATAGCTCTTGAGGGGCTATGGAACCATCTTGAGGAGGCCAAGTGCCTGATATTGTAGATTAAGTGTCTGGTATTGGATTGGGATGCTGAAGTCTGGTGGGGGTGTAAGGACTTCGATGCCTGGGGCTGTGCACTTTAGTAGTTGTGGAGGGAGTGGGCCAGCCTTACGAGATGCCCAAAGTCATTGAGTACCGTACCAGATGCCTGCCTTAGGGCAGATGAGGTTTGAGTCAAGCGCAAGCCTTGGGGCTAGCCTTGGACTAGGATACAGACTGATGGGGCTTGTGCCTGGTTCCGAAAGTGGGAAAAAGGACAGAGATTCCTTGAGATTTCCCAAGTGTTATGAAAACTTTCGATGCCTGCTAGTTATACTAGTTCAGCAAAGGGTGTAGGGCAAACATGAAGTAATAAATAATTAAATAAATAAAATGTTAAATAATTCAAGTTAACTTCGGGACGAAGTTCCTTAAAGAGGGGGAGTATGTAATGTCCCCTAATAATAATAATTAATAAATAATATAATATAATATTAAAAAAACAAATAAATAATATAATAAATAAAGAAAATTAATAGAAATAGATAATAATAATGAAGATAGTATAATTAATACAAATAAATAAAATAGTATGTTATATATATATATATATATATATATATAGTAACAATAAGTAAGCAGAAAAAAAAAGTAAATAAAATAAGAAATAGTTAACTAAGAGAACTATAAAAATAATAAAAATAAGAAAGTTATATAAAAAAGTAAAAATGGATCAAATAAGAAAGAAATAAATAAAGTGAAAATTTAACTTAAGTACAACTTAAAATAAAAAGTAAACTTAAAATAAAAGTTGCATGTTGACACATAGAATGTGTGCATGTCGTTTTCATTCCAATGTTTGGTCTATTTAATAGACGATGAGGAAGATGAGAGATCATTCCATCATCCATTTTCTTGGAAGAAAAGTGTGGTGAGACAAAGGATTCCATGGCAGTAGTACGTTGATTGAGGGCTCGGGGGTGGCCAGCTGTAGAAAGATTTTGTGCAACTGAACTTACGGTTGGGTGGAGAGTCGTCCCCAAAACTTTGTTGCGATTAACAGGATTCAAATAGCGGTCAACTCCGAAATTACAACTAAGGAATATCATCGCTACAAGTAAGTTGTCTTTGATCCTATTTCTAAAAAATTCTATGCTAATTCGCTGAATAAAGATGTGTTGATTATTAATCATATGAATTGTTAGATTTAATGCTTGTTTAATTTCAGGGTTGTTACACTATTTCCTTGCACAATTCCTTCCCCTAGAGAATGGGAAAGCTCCTATTTCCTTGCACAATTCCCAAGAGAAATGGCTCACTTGCTACATGCAAACACTGTACAATCACTAGTATACAATAATGATTACCGTCGTGCCTTTTTCCTCGACTCCACTAGGAAATTTGAATTGCATGCATGGCTAGGACTATTTATAGTAAATTAACTAGTTAATTGAGAGATCAGTGAGTTAAAAACAACTACAACTACTCAATTGAACTCATACTGACTCTATTGTAGACTAGATCTTAGATAAGTAACTTTTACAAAATATAACTCCACTAGATAGCTAGATATTAAATAGTGTAAACTTTGAAACGAGAACTCTAGCAAAAAAAAATCCCCAAAAAAATGAAAAACAGTGCTAAAAACGAAAGTGTTGATGCTAGAATAATATTTTTTTATTCTAGAGTAAATTTTCAACATGTTTTAAAGATGCCAGTGAAAACAATTTTTTTGTGCAAAAAACACCCTCAAAACGAAAAGTGTTGATGTCGCAATAACAATTTTTTTTTTTACAATTTTTTTTTTTTTGTAAATTTTCAACATGTTTTAAAAATGACAATGAAAACCAATTTTCTGTGCAAAAATTGTGCAAAAAACACCGTCAAAACGTAAAGTGTTAATGCTGGAATAACATTTTTTTATAGGGTAAATTAACAACATTTTAAAATAATGGTGTAAAAGAATTTATCATGACTATGAAAAACATTAAAATTTCAAAAGAACAATGAAAACATAAAATTTAAAAAAAATAAAAATAAAAAATAAAAAAAATAAATAAAATTAAAAATTACAAAAAAATATCAGTCATAAAAATGTTAAAAAACAAGAAGAGAAAATTAACCTATAAAAGATAAGAATTAAAAAGTTTTAAAAATATAAAGAAAATAAATAATAAGAAAAACATATTTAAAAAAAAAATTACATTTTTGTTTTTTTAATCTCGTAAACCATAAAATAGTTTTGAAAAAAAAGAAAAAACAAACTAGATTAAAAATAATAGAAAATTAAGAGTAGAACCAAAATTAGAACTCGGCAATCATTTTGGATTGGGAGCGAGAGGATGGAGGGTTTTGATCGCGAAGGTTTTGGTTAAGATAGGGTTTACTGTTTACCTACAGTATTCTGTGACTGCATGACACTTTCGACAACTACATCCACCGAGCGCCCCTTCCACCTTACGTTTTGTTGGTCATCTCAGTTATTCCACGCGAAGGCTCCTGGTAACCAGACAAGGGTTTTCAAGCAGTCACCTTCCGGTTACTAGCTGTCACGGTTGTATCTTCGCGGTCCGTTTCTCTTCGGTAACTGCATTCCGAGGTATCTGTTGTTCCGAGATTATTGTTGACAATATGGAGGACCATGAAGCTGTCGACTACTCTGAAGACCCATTGGAAGGGGTTTCTATCTGGCGCACCCCCATTTCCACATCACAAGGTAAGTATAGCACTGGTCTCTACGAAAATTTGGCTTCTTTTTCCACCGGGGAGCTATCGCGGCCTTGTCCAGTGACTCTTCCAGATATTCCCCCCTCCTGGCCAGCTCTTTCCTCGCCTCCTCACTCTCCGGCTACCCTCGGGTTTGCGGCAGATTGTATTAACCCTATCCCCCTTTCTGTCCCCTTTCTGTTTCTGATAAGTGGACATCTACAGCTGCACCGACAACCATTAACCCTGTTGCCGACTCCTCGTTTACTGGTTCTCCATCAGGCAGTTTCTCTCATATTCCCCCTCACTCTGGTCCGCTTAACTTCCCCGGAGGCTGCGATTTACCCACATCATCAAACCCTATCCCTCCTCCCGAATTTGGTACCACCCCGATTTCGAATCGAGCTCGGAACCCTTCTCCGACCTCTGGCCTTAAGAAGAAATACAGATGCTTCAAGTCCAAAGCTGACGACATCTTTCTCAGACTTGAGGAGGACATCCAGTGGGGCGAAATCATGGATCATGCAGACAGGGTCCTGGTGGGTCGCATCAGGGGACGGAAATACTCAGCTACACGTTTGAAGACCAGGGCCACTGAAGTTTGGGGACATCATCTGGTGGACACCCCCTTCGTACAAACTTTTGTGAGAGGATGGTTTGCTTTAAGGTTCACTCGTGCCGACCATACAAATTGGGTCTTGTCCTCTCATTGACATTTCGAACATGCTCCAGTTCTCCTTAAGCGCTGGACTCCTATGTTTGACCCCGAAACTTAGCAAATTGGTATAGGGCCTATATGGGTTCAGCTTCCAGGTCTTCCATTACAGTATTGGTCTGAAGACATCTTCAGAAGAATTGGGAATGCAATGGGTACTTACTTGGATTACGACAAATCCTTTCTTCACACCGGTTTGATGGCTTATGCTCGCCTTCTCATCAACCTGGACACCAAGGGTGGACTACAAGAATATATTACTATACAATGGCGGGACTCGACACACAAGCATATTATAGGCTACGAAGGGATCCCGTATAGATGCCGAAGATGTCACAAAGTAGGACATCTATACAGAGATTGTCCACTTCTTCGCAAGGGCAAGAAGATTGATCAGGAAGGGGCTTCAAAGCGACCCCTGCACCTTCCAACTCGGCCACCGATGGAGAAGACTCAGGCGAAGCAAAATATGGACGGAGTACCACAAGATCCTCCGGGCACCTCAGTCGAGAACCCTATCCACACATCGCCAGCCCCCGCACAAGAAGACACTGTACAGAAGGGCGAGGTATCTACGGTTACGACTGTCTCTTCCACATATATTCCTCCAGAATCATTTAATTTTGTAGGCTCTGCACGTCATCAGAGCATTTGCACGCCATGCTGCTCGTATGATAATCTCTCGGTGGCACCCCATGACTTCTCTGTCTTCCTTCCCTCTCCCTCTCTTATTTGCTCCATTCCGACCCCTTCTCCTGCCTTATCCCCGAGTATACCTTCTCTGATCACCTCCTCCAACTCCGCCCTCCCTGCCCCATCCCCCCCTACATCTCCTTGATACTCCCTCCGATCCAGATCAAAAGAAAGAGGCTTCGATGCTATTGGTCTTGATACCGAATCTGCTCCTGTCCCCCATAAGCATTCTCGGGGTCGTCCCTCTCGCATAACAAAAGCTAGACACACTGCTGATGCTGAAGTCGCCATTGGGCGACAACAAACCATCCTCAGGGACCTTAGAGCGAAGAATGGCCCAGCCCCACATCCTACATGAAGGTTCTCTTATATAATTGCAGGGGTTTTTCTAGTTCCCCCAAAAAACTAGCTCTCAGGAGATTGCTTACCTTATCACAATCTGACATCATATTTCTGCAAGAGACCCTCTGTCTAGCAGACCCCCTAGTCCAGTCTCTCAATTCCTGGATGCCTAACTGGACATTTCAAGCTTTAGATGCATCAGGGAGATCTGGTGGATTAGCTATTGGGATGCATAATAGAGCAATTAAGATCAGAAACATTTGGGGCGGCAGAGGTTTCATCGGCTTGGACGTTTATGTTCTCTCCATGGAAATGGACATTCGGGTTATCAACGTTTATGGCCCATGTTCTAATAGGGCCACTTTTTGGAGAGCCTTACTAGAATCTAATCTATTACAAGAGGACAACATTATACTCGGTGGCGACTTAAATTTCACCATGGGCTTTTGCGAATCATGGGGGCACTCAGACCAGGTCGACATTTTTTCGGATACTATATCCAATCTGTTGGAGGAGCATCATTGAGTAGACATACCCACTGCCAGGTTACAACATACTTGGACTAACAATCGAAGCGGAGTACAGAGCTTGGCCAGAAGATTACATAGATTTTTGATTAAGGAAATTCTATATAACAGACTTCTGCGCATAAGGCAATGGGTCGGATCCGGAGGCATCTCTGACCATCGCCCTATTTTCTTGGAGATGGCCGACATCAATAACAAGATCAAGAGCCCTTTCAAATTCAATTCCTCATGGTTAAAGGACCCCTCCTACATTCAGCTGGTTACCGATTATTGGCAGAACAATCCTATTAGGGATAATGAAAACCTTACTGAAGGTTTTATTAGGAAACTAACCGAGCTCAAAGAATCTCCAAGCACTGGGCACACCAGAAGCGCATCCGTGAAGACCAAACTTTGAAGGAGGCTGAGAGGATCATAGCATCATATGAGGACTTTTCTGATGGTATCTTCCCTAACCAAGAAAGCAAAGATCATTATACCTCCCTCGTTGCCAAACGATCACAGATTCTGAAGGAAAGAGAAGAAAGCTAGAGGCTTCGGAGCAGGGCTATATGGCTTACCAAGGGGGATGACAACACAAAATTCTACCACAAATTTGCCAACAGACATAAAGCTATCAACACTATATGGGAATTAAGGGATGAATAGAATCAGATTATTACATCACAGAGGAACCTAGCCAGATTAGCCACCAAACACTTCAAAGGCATTTATAGAGCCCCTAGAGAGGCTAATATTCTGGAGATTATGAGAGCGGCTGAAAAATTCCCCAGATTTGTTCTACAAGAATATTCTGATGAACTCATAAAGGAAGTGACCATGGAAGAACTAGAAGCCACCATTAAATGGTTTAAGAAAGATAGAAGCCCTGGCCCAGACGGATGGACCATCGAATTTTACATTGCTTTCCTTGATATACTGGGCAATGATCTTCTCAATATTATTGAGCATTGCAGAAGAAATGGCAGAATATCATCCGCTATCAAATCCACTTTCATAGCTCTTATCCCTAAAGCCAACCATCCGATCTCATTCAATGACTACAGACCCATTTCCCTCTACAATTGCCTATATAAAATTATTGCCAAGATAATCGCCAATCGTCTGAAGCCTATATTATCTCACCACATATCCCCTGAACAATTCGCTTTCCTTAATCACAGGCAGATACATGAAGCCATCGCTACCGCTCAAGAGCTCCTACACTCTCTTCATATCAAAAAACAAAAGGGTATGATACTAAAGGCGGACCTTTCCAAAGCTTTCAATAGAGCCAACTGGCTCTACATCAGGTTGCTCCTGACTCACCTTGGCTTTCCTTATAGCTACATTAAATGGATAATGAGCTGCATTACTGACGTATCATACAGTGTTCTACTCAATGGTGAAGCCACATCTTTCTTTACCTCGGAAAGAGGGCTCAGGCAAGGATGCCCCCTATCACCACTTCTATTCCTACTCATTATGGAAGGCTTAAGTAGACTCATCACATCTGCCCGGGATAGAAATCAGATCATCGGCATTAATATCTCTGATAATTTTCATCTTACTCACCTATTATTTGTGGATGATATTCTCATATTTCTAAATGGATGCATAGGTGACACCACTACTCTCCAGAATATATTTGTACTCTTCCAACAGGCCACAGGCATGATGATAAACGAAAGCAAATCTACAATCATGGCTGTTGGCTGCTCTCATCATGAATCTACATATGCATCCCATCGATTCCCCTTCAACTCATTAAATCTAGCTGACGGCATCAAATATCTGGGGTACAGACTAAAACCCCTCGGCTACAGGATTGCAGATTGGACTTGGTTAATAGCAAAGGTGGAGAAAAGATTGCAGGTATGGTATCACAAATATCTTTCAAGAGCTGGAAGATTGATCCTCATAAAAGATATTATCGAAGCCACACCAGTTTACTAGATGAATTTGGCTTGGATACCTCGAGGCATCCTGTACAGACTACAAAACATTTGTGCTAGATTTTTATGGAAAGGTCACCACACAGGGAAGCAATTCGCTTGGGTTAAATGGGACACCATTGCTAGACCCAAATGCTGGGGAGGTTGGGGCATTAAGAATCTTAATTTCTTTGCCAAAGCTTTGGCAGCCAAACTCGGTTGGCAACTCTTGACTACAGACAGCCTATGGTCTCGTGTCGCTCAAGTTAAATACATCAAGCCATCACACCTTATGGACTGGTTTCGTCAACAGCATGAACCTGGACGCAATATATCAAATATTTGGAAAGCTGTTCTCCAATCACTACCTCTATTGCGGGAAGGCATTACCTGGCGCATTAAAGAAGGAAATAACGTAAGGATTGGGGTGGATCCATGGGTGGGGTGCGGCAATTTACACAGATTATCTGATGGACTATTAAGGCACCTTCACAACAGAGGCATTACGCATATAAAACACATTGGAGATAGCGAAAATCCTACCTTTCTTCAACAGGCTTGGGCAACTTCTCGTACTTTAGAGATCCCTGATCAGTGGCATCAAGAATGGAGGGACTTTACAGATGCTCTCACACAGGCTCATATCAGACTCACTGAAGGCCCCGATGAGATTATCTGGACCATTGCAAATCACAGCATATACTCCCCTAGATTGGGATACTTAAAGCTCATGGAATCATTCAAGCCCCCAAATATCCTCCCCATCTGGAAAGGTCTCTGGAAGCTTGGAGCAGCCCCTCGCACTCGCCTTTTAATGTGGAATATACTCTTCGACAAAATCCCTACTGGAACCAATCTTATGAAGCGATCATTTCATGGACCATTCAGATGCCATCTCTACTGTTTAGAAGAGGAAAGCACAGAACATCTGTTTTTAAAATGTAATGTTACTAAAGACTTTTGGCAAAACATTTCTACTCACTATCCCTCCCTCAAAGACTGGCAGGGTCCGAATATTATGGAGGCTTGGAGCGGTTGGTGCCGAGAACATACTGGAAAATCCATCAACATGCCTTTGCTTGTTTGCTGGGCAATATGGATTGCTCGGAACCAGATTATTTTTCAAAACAAGGCGCCTCATTGGCCTGTAATACTGAGTCACACTATCGCAGATTATGACTTACTACCTGAGGTTGTTCCTAATAACCCCACCCGCACTAACAGGCCTATAATTCTGGACAAAACGAAGCCTTGGGCGTTTTTCGACGGCTCTGCCCAAGAAGCAGGCTGCGGTGGAGGACTGATACTATACCTCAACGAGGATCATTATTATAAGGTCCAGATTAAGCTTGGCAGAGGCACCAATAATTTTGCTGAATTAAGCACAGCGAAACATATCATACACTTTGCAATACAAAAACAGTGCAGCCACCTCCAACTATTTGGTGATTCACAAATTGTTTGCAACTGGCTGAACGATGCATCTCATTGCTATGCTTTTTCTCTGAGACATATTCTTGATGAGGCAAAAAGACCGATCACATCATTTGAATCCTTTATCTGTAGCCATATATACAGGGAACATAACACTGATGCGGACCAGCTATCCAAAGAAGCAGCGCAAAATCAATGAGACGACTGGCTGATCCAGGAGGTGATTGATGGAACTTTCCATCAGCACTATCACAGACCATTTCATGATCTTACTAGGAATGGGTCTCAGACCCACATATAATCAGTTTATGTTTTGTGTGGTTTTTGACATTCGTAATTACATGTATAAACATCATTATATCTGAATCAGTTTCAGCAGTGCTCTCTGCGTAGAGCTGAAATGTAATGTATTATACATCATGTTTCTTCTAAGTTTTGGGCATATCCAGCTACAGATACTAGGACTCCCTGCGAGGAGTCATGACATACGGGGCTTCTTTGAACAAGGAAGGCCTCTGGACCACAATATGAATATGCAACATCATCTGCAAAATGTAATTTCTCAAAATTAATAGAAATTACGACTTTTTCCTTATGGGAAAAAAAAAATAGAAAATTAACAAAAAAAACAAAAATAAAAATTTAAAACCTACTAAAATTAAGATTAAAAACATTTAAACAAATAAAAAAACAAAAATTTGCTGGAAAAAAAAACCGAAAAAACAATAAGAAATTTAAAAAATAGACATATTTGATTTAAAATTTCTATTTTAAAAAAATAAAAATTAAAAACATTTAAAATTAAAAAAAGCTAAATATATTTTTGATTTTTTTTAAATAACATTTAAAATATTTAAAATGTTCATTTATGGTGTGAAGAAGATGAACCAAAGGTTCAAAAGCGTCGACCAAAATTTTCAATATGATTTTATTCCGAAAAAATATTTTATAATTTAAAATATATTTTAGAAATATATATAATTGTAAAAAAAAGCATTTAGGATTTATTTAGAAAAAATAAAATTAACAATATTTATAAAAAAAAAACAATTTTATCACCACCGCTTGTGGGGGTGCGGTCCTGAGCAGTGAAGCTGCAGGCAGCCCCACTGCCCAGGGCTGCACCCCCACGAGCGGTCGGGCGGTGGATGTCTGATTCCCAGAATCGGACAGCCACGGCCCAGCCCCCTGTGGGGTTGCGGTCAGAGCCACACCCCCACTGCCCAGAGCCGCACCCCCACTGGCCGCTGCCAACATTTTTGTTTTTTGTTTCAAATAAAAAAATACTTTTTTTTAAGAACATGTTAAATGTTAAAAAAAAAAAAATTAAATGTTAAATGATTTTTATTTAATTTTATATATATAATATATATATATATATATATAATATATAAATATATATATATATAATATATATATATATATATATATATATTTTTAATTTTTTTTTCAAAAAAAAAATCGGAAATTTTTATAAACAGAATAAAAAGTTACATAGTATATGCTGGAGCATTCTGTTTGCTGTATGATTGAGAATCATAGAGCTCTACAAGAAGAGACTGCCCTTCCTGTCCAAAACTTGAGAGAAAAAGGAACCCCTGAAACCATGAGCCTCCTCATATTGAGGAAACAGCCCCCGTCTCCAGAACAATAAAAAATATACAGTTTCCATATACTGAACATCTCCATAAAAAGATCCAAACAATGCATCTATTTCCGGGTCTCCTCACTGAGGAAAACAACCCAAAAGAAAATAGATACTAAAGTCATACAGTACTAAAAATAGTTTTATAAAAACACCATAACAGCTGTAAACAAAACCAAGAAGAATGTCTTTGCAAAGCCTGTGAAGTCTCAAAAAGATAGCAGACTAAGAGTAAGGAGGTTGATCAGAGACACGGATCTCTCCATGGTTCTCCTCCACCATTCTCCAATTGCCCAAATCTTGTTGCAGACCCTCCTTTAGAAAGCTTGACTGCTGAATCATTGCATTCCCTGTAGCTGTGGTATAGAGGGAAAACATTAAATGAAAGCTTTAAATTCTGAATCTCTTCTAATAAAGGTCTCAAAATATAATTATGACATCTACTTTGTCCATTAGCCCATTTTATAACATTCAAAGAATCCCCAAAAATCTGAACTGTGAAGATGTTCCTGTGGATAAGCCAACATAAGAGCAACTTTAGAGCAGACAATTCCGCGAAGTTGTTTGAGCCAGTGCCTAAACCCACGGATGCTTTTAGAATTTGGTTTTCATTTAGGTCTATAACCAACCCTGATCCTACTTTATTGTTTTGGGAAGCCCCGTCAAAGTAAGCCCAAGGAACACCTTCCTTGATTTGTTCCTCTCTAACCTGTCTAGGAGTCCTCTCCTCTTCTGATTCAGGAATGTTTGTGTAAATAGAGGTACATTGTATGGCAATGGTCTCGACAGGGGTTTCCTTATCCATGAAGATTCTCCTATTCCTGGTAATCCAGATGCCCCATGAAATAATGGGAGGTAAATTCCGCATGTTCCCCTCTGGATATAAGCGCCACCATTTATACCAAACATCAAAAAGGTTTTCCCCTTCCCAAACTATCTGCTTTTGGATGAGCTTCCCAATGTCCACCCACACTTTTTTAACAACTAGACATTCTATAAATAGATGCCTTATTGTTTCAGATTCATTTTTGCATAGAGAACATCTCCCCGGCCCCGACTTATATCTGAATTAAAGGATGTCCCATGCAGGGACTTTTCTCTTGAGAATGCACCAGAAGAAAAGTCTGGCTTTTGCAGGGCATTTTAACTTTGATAAGGGCTTTTCCCACCATTCCGGATCCCCCAACCTTTCTTTGAAATAAGGAACTTGTACCCAAATTTTGGAGAATAGGATCCAAAATCTGCATGGGCCCACACCAGTAGATCTGGTCTGTCTTTCAGCCTCACATTTGATTTGGAGAGTTCTTGGGTGTAGACCTTCCAATCATTCCACCAATAGGGCAAGAGATCCAGCTCCTCTCCCGATTTCCAAGCTTGTGCCCAAATTGTTGAATGACCATGTTTCTCTACTTGGCTAAGGAAAATAATTCCTTTGGATTCTAGGTGCCTGATAAAACCTGGGGATAGAGCAAAATTTCCATTACAGCCCACCTAGGGGTCCTTTCCTATTCGAAGATTTGCCCCATTCCCAATCTGCCACAACAGACCTTGCTTGATAATCTTGAATGCCTCTATGGTAGCCTTCCAAACCACAGAAGCAGTCCCTCCTTTCTTGTTGGGGTTTCTTATCCAATCTTCTAGAGGGACAGGTTCTATGTATTTTTGTTTCACCACTTTTGTCCAGAGATTTTCCATTTTAATGATTCTCCATCCTGATTTAGCTGCCAGAGAGGGGCCGAAAGCAGTGAGGTCTTTTATTCCCCACCCTCCCCATTCTTTAGGTCTTGCCACTTTTTCCCAGGTGACCCAAGGAAGCACTGAATCCTCCTTTGATCCTGCCCAGAGAAATTTGCTACAAATCCTTCTTATCTTCTCCAGAATTCCTTTAGGTGCCCATGTCAAAGTAGCCCAGTAAACCGGAATTGATAATAGGACTGATTTGATTAAGGTCATCCTACCTACTCTGGAAAGCCACTTAAAACTCCAATGGGTTATTCTGGCTTATATTTTTGCTAGCAACCAGTTCCAGTCCTGTTTCCTATAAGCATTTGGTTTCAGCGAGAACCCCAAATACTTGAAAGAATCCTAGAGCTTATGCACATGAAAGGGAAGAATTGAGGTAATTTGGCTTTTCTCCTGCCTGTTAAAACCTTCCATAATCAGCTAAGATTTCCTATAATTCACTTGCATCCCTGTAGCTTTCATGAAAAGCTCAAGAATTCTCTTGAGTTCCTTTATTTTAGATATATTCCCATTACTGAATAGTAAGATGTCATCAACAAAAAGTAAGTGTGAAATGAACATATTAACTTCAACTTCCAAACCTCTCATGGTTCCTTCCCTTTTCGCCTTCAAAACTAATTGGCTCAACCCTTCTGCAACTAGGAGAAAAGAAAAGGTGACAAAGGGAAGCCTTGTCTTAACCCTCTTTTCCCTTTGAAAAAGGAAGAGGTTGCTCCATTAATCAAAACTGCAAAACTGACACTGGTGATACACCCCATAGTCCAGTTGATAAAGTCAATTTTGAAACCTAGATGCGTTAGAAGCATCCTGATATAGGTCTAGCTAATTTTGTCATAGGATTTTGAGAGATCGATTTTTACCACCGCTCCTTTCCTTTTCATCTGCTTAATGTTGTGGATTGTCTCTTGAGCAACCCCAATGTCTTCATGAATCTGGCGCCCATCCAGAAACCCAAATTGTTCATTTGAAACGCATCTTGACAGAATCGGCTTTATACGGACTGCTATCACTTTAGCAATGATTTTATAAATGTAGTTACAGAGTGATATAGGCCTAAAGTCTTCAAAAGACCCTGGGTCTTCTTTTTAGGAATAAGAGCTATAAAAGTTGAATTTAAAGGAGGGTAGGCAGCACCTTTCCTCCTGGATTCTTCAACCACCTCTATTAATTCTGATCCAATCTGGTCAAAGAAATGCTGGAAGAGTTCTATAGTCCACCCATCCGGGCCTGGGCTTTTGTCTTTTGCCATAGATTTTATAATGCTTTTGACTTCCTCCTTTGTGACCTCTCCCACCAGATTCTCTGCTTCTTCCTCCTCCACATATCAAGGAAAACATTGGGTTGTTCTAATAACCTCTGCTAAAGTTATCTCCCCTTGATCAGTGAATAACTTTTGAAAATGGCTTCTCCCCATGAGCGAGAGAGATTCAAAGATATTGGCCTCTTTTCCCTCTTTGTCCTTTAGCTTCCAGATGGTATTCGAGTTCTTCCTCCCTTTTGCATAATTGTGAGAGAATTTTGTGTTTTCATCTCCACCCTTCAGCCAAATCACCCTACTTTTCAACCTCCATTCATCCTCTCTTGCTAGTAGGATTTGACTTCTATGTCTTTCTAGTAGCAAAATTCTATCCTTTGTCTCCTAAGATTCATAGCCATCAGTCTTAGGACTTTCCAAATTCCGAAGTTCTACGGCAATTTGATTTAGATCCTCATTCTGTTTCTGCTTCCTAGTCTTTGGCCATTCCACTGTTTCTTTCTTCAGCCTTTTCAAGTTTTCCATGAAGAGGAAGATCTTATCCTCCATAGAGCTCCTACTTGGAGTTCTCCAAGTTTCTCTAAAAAGCTTATTGAAATATTCCTCCTGGAACCAAGATGAATTAAATTTAAACGGAGCTGTTGGCTTCAGAGGAGGCTTGGAGAGCTCAAGAAGAATAAGAAAGTGATCCGAGTTTCCTCCCTCTCCCACCCATTGTCGGAAAACCGGAATTCTGGACGCTAAATCTTCACAGAGGAGGAACCGATCCAGTCTTTTTTTGATTCTAGCATCACCTGTTCGACGGTTCCTCCAAGTAGGTCTTAATTTTAATAGGTTTACATCTATCAGATTATGAGAGATGAGTGTATTCATGAAGAAATCTGATAGCGAATCTTCTCTGGCTGAAAGCCCCCAAGTCTCGGCATTTCCAATAGAAAAATTTAGATCTCTGCCTATCACTAGGTTTTGGCTCCCCATCACCGATTTAGAAAGGAGGTCATTCCAAAAGGAGACTCTCCCTTGGCACAGCCCATATATATTTAAAATCATCAGAGGAAATCCAAAATCAGGGGAAAGAACTTCCATCCCCAACGCATGTTTCGCCCCCCACAAGTTAACTAATTTCAATCTTCCTTCCCTAAAGCCCATGGCAAGGCCTCCCGAGTGACCATTGGAATCCAAGGCTTGAAAATGCCAGCCTGGGAGAAGGAAAGTTAGAGCTGACGAGACTTCTAGACTCATGCCTAACGTTTCTTGCAACATGAGGACATTTGGATTAAAAGGCTGAACCATCTCCGTAAGACCCAGTTTTTTGGGTTTACTGGCTAAACCCCTACAATTCCATGAAAGGAAAATCATTTTATAATCTCCTCACAGGGTTTCACAACTCTAAGAACCCCAGGGATAGACATTTGTTTACCATTCGCCACATCAAACTTAGCTTTCACGTGAGATTTTGACATGTTAGACTTCTTACCCCGAGATTTCCTCTTGGAGCTTTAGGTTAAATCCATAACTAAACCTCCAACCGAATCTAGAGGAATAGGTTTTTTATCATGAGAGCGAAGATTATAATGATTTGCAGTTGTAGGGGGAATAGTTTTCACTTCGCTCTTTTTGTTCGGAACCCCTTCACGGTTCAAATCTAAATTGGGGATGGAAGAAATGATGCTTTCAACTTGAGCATGTTCAGCAGATAAATGATAATTACTGATAAGAGAATTAGAATTCAAGCAAGCATCTTTAATTTCACGAGATGGAGACAAAGATGTATTACTTGAGTCCAGGTGCATACCCTTTGAGTCTTCAAGGAGGGTTGCTACAGATCTTCAGTGGAATCTTGAACAAAATTCTTGGAACCGAGAGGCCTTTTAGTTGCGTTCTCCCAGCCTGAAACCTCCTATTGAGCCTGCTCTGTAGACTTATCCTCCTTGTTCCTGTCCAAATCCATGGGGACCACCTCTTGGACTGCATCTAGCCTTGAGTCCCTTTCCTTCTCTGCTGCCAAACCCTCCACCTCAGCTTTCTTCTGCTTCCTTCTGCGATGGATACCCAGTGGATAGTCCCTTGCTAGATGGCCATACCTATGACATCTATGACATCTGAAACGTAGATGTTCATAATCCAAGGCCTAATAAAAAAATGAAGTCTTTATATTGGATTTTGATGTTTTCCGCAAGGCCTTCTCTGGGATTTAAACTGACCAAAATCTGAGCCATGGCCTTATTCTGAGTTTGAAGGAAAGACATATCTGTTTCCAGGTAAGAATCGAGGAGATTCCCAATAGATCTGAATATTGAGTCCACCCATAGGAAAGGAGGTAGACCAGGTACACGCACCCAAACCAGAATGACCTCGACCTTCTCTCGTTGTGCATCGAAAAATGGAGTCCATCGCTTGAATAGAACAGGGTGACTGTCGAATCCCAGTTTTTCCCCAGTACCCAATATGTCGTTTCCTTTTTCTCAAATTTCACCATAAACCAACCTTTCGCCAAGACTGAAACCTGGAAACTTTTGTCTGGAGCTGACTACCATTGCTGAGCCGCCCAATTTTGGATGAATTGGGCTGAATATTTCTTATCCCTTGCTCATCCCACCAGAGTACATTCAGCCACCCTAATAGTCTCCTCTATCTGAACATCCATTCCCAAGACTATGTTCGCTTCAAACTCTCTTTTCTTAATGAATTTCTGTTTCTTCCTTTTCTCCCTATTCTGCCTCTTGCCAGAGACCTCCTCCCTAACCTGGGTGTCAGCAGCACCATTTGCTGTTTCTTCCTGCTGCGCAAGCACGTCCTTACCTAAGGTAGGGTTTCCTGTGATAGTGATGTCTGTTGAAATCCTGCTTCTAGATCCTCTTACTAACCCTTCTGAGAGTCCCAAATCCACTGTCTGCCTTCCAATTTCAATTTCAGGGGCTTCCTTACTAAGGTCCGAACCCTCGCCAGACCTTATGCCAACCGACCTGATAGCCAAACTGGGGATTACCAGATCTTTGGCAAGAATGGATCTAGTGACGTCCGACGATCTTTCTTCCTCAACCAACCCTAAATTAGTTTTGATACCACCTCCTGGACTATTCCAGTTCTAGTTTTTCGACCCATAACTAAGAACAACGTCCTCAAGACCTCTGGAGAAAAAATGATCAGGTGAGAGGGGTTTTGCATTACTTACTTGAAGGAAATGGTGTGCATCCGCTTGAGAGAAACCCTCCTCCTGAGATCTCGGCTCCTGAGGTTCGATATGACCAATAACGCCCTGATTATTCAGCACGGCGAACCCCAAACTCTCCTCCAACAGGTCGTTCGCTGTCTTGATCCTCCACGACCCTTCCGAAACAGACTTCAAGTTCCCATGGCGACTAGTTGGCCCAAAAAACTGTTCAATGTTCTAAGCAGTTAACTCCTTCCCCCATACCGACAGAATGTCTTCCGGCTCAGGATCGAGATCAATGGCTTCGCTAGGTTTGACCATGATTAAAGAATTTGCAGCAAGTTAACGCGAAAGCCGCAAATGGTCTGTTCTCGCCTTCGTTAACAGGGAAAGACCTCGAGCAACTCGGAGATGGCGACAGCGCAAGGGTAACCGGAAACAGGACCTTCAGGCACTTTCCTGTTGCCATAATCAAGGAGAGGCATTTGCGACCCACATTCTAAAGCAGCTCATTTATGTCTATCCAGATGTCCCCATCTGGTGCCCCGATCTGCCACCTGCTCCTGTGCAGCCTCTCACTGTCCTCCCCTGTACACAGCTGTCACTGTCACAGACTCCAAGCCCCTGTCTGCGAGACCTTAGGCCCTTGGCCCTAACAGTTGGGGCTCAAACCCCAGCTCCTGCGTCCCCAATTTTATATATATTTTTAATTTTAAATGTATTTTTTTTTAATATTTTAGATTTTAAAATATTTGAAAAATATTTTTTTAAACGAATATATATAAAAATGTTTTTTTATTTATTAAAAAATGTATTTTGTAAATTTTTTAAATGTTTTTTTTTTTTTTTTTTTTTTTTTTATTTTTTTAATCGTAAATATATGTTTTGTTTTAAATATTTAAATGGATTTTAAAAAAAAAACATATATATATATATATATAATATATATTTAAAATTTAAATGTTTAATAGTTTTTTTTTTTAACATATATTTTTTTGAGTTCTATTTTTTTTTAAAAGTATAATATTTGTTTTTTTTGTTAATCTTGATTTTAAATTGTTTTTTTAAGTTTTTTATTTGGTTTTTTTTTTTTTTTTTTTTGCCTATTTTTTAATCTAGTTGTTCTTATTTTTTTTTTTTTAAGTTTTTTGTGTAATGTTTTTTTTAAATTTTTTTCGTATTTTTAGTTACTTAATCTTTATAGTGTTTGTTTTAATTATTATTTTTTTGTCTCCAATTTTTTTTTTTTTTTATGGGTTTACAAAGAATAGATATATAGATATATATAGATATATATATACGATATAACTATATATATATATAGTTATATATTATATATATATATTTATTATTTATTTATTTATTTATTTATTTATTTTTTGTTTGTTATATGTCAAAAAATATTGACATAACAAATTTTAAGTGTAAAAAAATTGTTAAATTTAGAAAATAATTATTTACATTTCATATCTTAGAAAATTTAAAGTCAAAAAATATGTCTTTTAAAAAAAGGGCCTGATGCAGAATCACCACTTTTTCAAATCGGCGTGCAAATCACTAACATTCTAAAACGCAATGCAAAAAAAATTTAAAGTGCCAAAAACTACGCTCTGAAAAAAATATGTGTTCTGCATTGCCCCTTTTCAAAATCGGGTCACTTTTCTCTATCTCTACGAAACGAGTAACAATATCAGTTCCCGTTTCAAAGTTTACATTGTTATTAGCAGTCAACTCATGCACAACTCTACTTCTTGCCCGCAAATGCAAATTAATTGACTTAACTGAGTGATTTGGCCATGTCACTCCTGCTAACTACATGTCAACTCATCACTGAAGAGGAAATTCAAATTTCTCCATTTGACTAAGGCACAAGTCAAATGAATCCTTTTCTTGCTATAATTTTACAATGCATGCATAGTACATGTCAACATTCCAACCAAATTAGTGTGCCCTTAAACCAACACTCTTAACATGGCAATGCATTGGGATGAGCCACATTGTAGATAATTGTAACTCTTTGGAACTATAATGTAATAACTACATGGTATTATATATATTTGAGGTTGTGAGTGCTAGGAGTGGGTACATGTTAAATTGGCTATTGGATGTTAGGATTTTGTATGAAGAAATAAGAAATAAAAGTTTGAAACACCATGTGGGTATTGTAGGAGACATAGAGAGATTTTGTGACTTATTCTATGGATTGTAATGGGTATGAGTGTAATGTGTTTTTTGTTTCATATTTTGATTGTCTTTTATGTGTAAATGATTGAATTCCTAATGATTAAGTAATGGCATATTTTTTTTCTTACCATTTACCTCTCTATTTGTAATGTTTATTAGTGCCTCACATGAGAAATATATTGAAAAATATTAACACTAAAAGATTATTATTGACTTCAGTGCTAAACTTGTAGCATATTCCTAATAATTCCACTAATTGGTTATGTTGTTAGTGTACATAACATATTTTTTTAGGAAAAAATAAGACTAGGCCTTAAAAACCCTCATGGAATGAGATACAAGATATGATTACCAAAAAGGAGTTTGAGTTTGGAAAGAGGGAATTGTACAACCGACACATAGATTGTAAATGGTGGAATGAAAACCTTATATCTTGATAGCTTTCAAAAATATAAAATCCTAGGTCTAGATGACCTCTCCATTGAATTCTACTTTCACTATTTTGATTTTATTGGTGATTACTTATTGCATGTGGTGGAATATTCTAAACAACATAAGAAAATCCTTTCCCCCTTCAACTCCACCTTTATCACCCTTATTCCTAAATATGATAAGCCTATCTCTTTTGACCAGTTTTAGACCATCTCTATTTATAGTTATGTATAAAATATTACCTTTGAGATCATAGCCCTCTGTATAAAACCCTTCTTCTTTGATAACATATCCTTGGAGCAATTTGGCTTTTTGAAGGACCACAAATCCATCAGGCGTCTGGTCTAGCATAAGAGGGCCTTCACTCTATCCATTCATTGAAGCAAAAAGTTGCTATTTATAAAATGGACCTATTCTAAGGATTTCAATAGAGTAGACTTGTTATATATTATATTGATTCTTCTACACCTGGGCTTCAACCCTCTATTTGTATCCTAAATCTACAGTTGCATTGGTACATCTTTGATGGCCTTCTTAATTAATGGAACAACTTCCTCATTTAATCCTTAGTGAGGACTTAGAAAAGGTTCCCCCCTATCTCCTCTCCTATTTTTTCTTGTGGTCAAAGCCCTTAGTCAGGCTATCACCGATGCAAATAGACAACATCTTACAAGGGGTATTGAGATCTCTTATGCTTTTTCTCTTTATGCATATATTATTTTTGTATGATATCATCGTTTTTCTGGTGATGAATGGAAGAACTATTCAAAATATAAATCACACTTTAAATTTATTTTCCATGGGTATCAATATGTTGATTAACCAATTGAAATCCACCATGTTTGGAAATTCCCTTGACCAGGCAGAGTTTGACCTTGTCTCCAAGGTCCTCTTAGTTACCCCATCATCTTTGGGGGATCCTATCAAATATATGGGTTTATTTCTAAAGACAAATAGTTATAAGAAATAGCATCAGGCCTGCTCATTGCAAAAATAGAACTCAAAATCAGGAATTGGCACAAAATATAGTTATCTAGAGTTGGTAAACTAGTATTTTGCAAGGTTGTTACCCACCAAAAGTGGGTACCCCTAGGATAAACTTTCTCCTAATCATATTCTTCTATTCAGCAAGTAAAAACCCCTGACAACCACATTATAGACAATTTGATGTGCCACCTTATCTCCACCACTTGCATGAGTTATATGCTTCCTCACCCATTTATCAAGAGCACATGTTAGAAGATGAGAAATCCAACCAAAAAGGTATGTTTTTCATTATGAAATCGGGTGCTTGTGATTGTTTTTCATTTGGACATGGATTATGGAGTAACTTGGAGGAAGGAAGGGCTTTGATCATGGTTTTGTTCCCTTACCTTAAATGGGGGGTTAATATTGAATATTAGTCCAGTGGGATCTTCCTGATTGGCCTATGGCTTTAGGAAGGGCACTACTTGGGAAACTCCAATTTTTTTAGCATTATCCCATTTTCCCATTCCACATTTTTCACTTCCCTCCACACATTACAAGCCCTATTCCACCATTTTCATTCTCTAGGTCCACAGGGAATTGGCTGATCTAGATGGATGTTAGTGGCCACCCACCTATCCCATTTGGACCCCCAAAACTGTCTCTTTCAGTTTTTTAATTTCCGTAATTGTAGCACAATTTACTATTTTTAGCAGTTTTTCGGGTCTTGAACATCCAGAGCCGTTTTGAGGCCCTAAACGACGTTTTTTCGGAAATCTGGGAGCAACATGGGTCTATGGACCGATGTTGCTCTTCCCAAAGTTATAGTTCTCAGATATATATTTCTAACGAGATATTGTACACGTCAAACGGAGATCGGGTGCCAAAGTTACGACCCCAGGAAATTAATGTACCAATTTAACCAAACGGGGCCCCCAATTTCGCATTTCATCTTCTAGGGTTAGGTTTTGGGATGTTAAGGGTTTTCCATTATTTCTCAACAATAAATAGGCCTTCGAGCCTCATTATAACACAG
>APFE030773594.1:75831-95009 GCA_000404065.3 Pinus taeda
ATATTTCAGTATTTTCCATTAATGAAATGAAGCATTATTTCCGCTGCATCTTTGTGTATATGGTTATCTCTGTATTTTGTTGCATTCCTGTTTAAATCCGAATCAGTGGTATTAGAGTGGTCTGCTTTTTCTCTGTTTTTCTTTGCATGTCCCCAACGAGGTCGAGATATAAGGAGTTAGGGTTTGAACTAGTCGAACCTTTGCAAGACCAGCCTCGCAAATCCTGACGGCCTCCCATGGCGAATGAGAAGAAAGACAAGGGAGCAGGAGATCCTATCAAAATCTTGCTTGAAGAAGCCCTTGAGCAACAAAGGAACGTGATGATGGACAACTTTTCCCAGATCCTTTAGCAGCTACCCAGTGGCGACGCATCAGCTTCCATTAGCTACTCTAGAAACGCCATGCCCTTTAAGGTACAAGTTAATTTTGAAATCCCCATCTTTGACGGTAAAATAGACGCAAATGCCGTAGATAAATGGTTAAATCTGCTAGATGGGTATTTTTCTGTTCATGAATTTTTGAGTCGGGAAAAGATTGTTTTCGCTCTTCTCAAAGCAACCCCCCACGTCAAGGACTGGTGGGAAACCTACTGCGAGCAGAAGAATGATAGTACAGGCTCACTATTTTCAGCCGCACCTACTTGGGATTCATTCCAGGATGTCGTCAAGAAGCAGTACTATTGTGTCAAAAGCTATGAGGACAAATACATTAAATGGACCACACTGCGGCAGGGAAGGGACCAAGATGTGCCAGAGTTCACAAACATTTTTCATACCCTTCACACACAGTTGGGTATCAAATATTCTGAGCTGCATCTGGTACTCAAATACCGTGCCTGCCTACACAGATACATCTAGGAAGAGATGGAGTTCCTGAACATCTCCTCGCTTGGCACGACATATCGATATGCTGTCAAAATCGAGCAAAAGTTCAAACAGAAGAAGCGAGACTTTGGATCTGCAAATCTGAAGACCAAAGGACAAAGCCAAGGTGGGGTAACCCAAGACAACCCGTCGAAGCCACAAGAAAAGAACAACACCATGAAGTCGAAGAAGGACACTGGAAAGTGGTGTGAGTTCCACAAGAGTCCCACTCATAACACAAGTGAGTGTCGGACCAAGCAGTCGCTGGTGGCCGAGTTGAAGGCTTCAGAATCAGATGCATGTTTCGACCCTGAGTCAGAACCCAACAACGGGAATGGCAAAGGGAAGCAGATCATTGATGTGGATCCCAGCGCCACTGTTGCCATTGCCAAGATCTAGAAAAATGAACCCAAAGATCCAGAGGAGGGGGAACATCTTTTCCACTCACAGATGTCGGTGAAGGGTTTGCCACTGCAATTCATTGTCGACAGTGGTAGCCAAAAGAACCTCATTTCAGTAGAGGTCATGAAGCAATTGGGCCTAACGACTACACCACATCCGTAGTTGTAGAGTATTAGGTGGCTTCATGAAGGACGAGATCTCAAAGTTCGCCAGTAGTGCCACGTTCCCTACAGCCTCAAGCCCTTTACAGACGAGGTATTGTGTGATGTTACACCTCTGGATGTTTGTGATGTACTATTAGACCAGCCATACTTGTGGAGGCGACATGCTGTGTATGAGTCGAGGCCTCGCGCTGTCATCATTTCTTTGAATAATTCATTATAGAGGATACCGGAGGTAGCCCCACCTACTGCCACCTCTTTGATCACTACCAAGAAAGGCAGCAAGCTCATCTCCTAGACTAGGAAATTCATTTTCTGTTTGGTTCACTCCCAAATTAAGGGGAATATCGTCACCACATCCATGATCCCCGCGAAGGGTTCCCCCACGCAGCAGCAGCAAAGGGATATGGACATGGCAAAACACATGAACAACTTCTCCTCACCCACAGGGGTACCACACAAGCTTTAGGTGGGCAACAAATTTTGGTTGCATCTGCAGAAAGAACACCTTACAAGAGCCCATCAGAAGCTCCGACCACGCCGACATGGTCCTTACACCAGTACCAAAGCTATGGGAAATAATGCTTTGGAGCATAGCATTCCCCCAATCCTCCACCTGCACCAGGTGTTCAATGTGTACCTTCCTCAACCATGTTTTCCACCATTACTGGACACATCTGAGATTGCAGAACAACTCACCAGGGACCTAGTTTAGTAGATGGAGGAACTCAACGCAATGAGGACCATTGCTTCCTAAGGGGGGAGGAATGATCCAAATGGATGTTGGTGGCCACCCACCTATCCCATTTGGACCCCCACAACTATCTCTTTCAGTTTTTCAGTTTTTGTAATTGTAGCACAATTTACTATTTTTAGCAGTTTTTCGGGTCCTGAACTTCCAGAGCCTTTTGAGGCCTTAAACGATGTTTTTTGGGAAATCTAGGAGAAACATGGGTCCATGGGCCGATGTTGCTCTTCCCAAATTTATATTTCTCGAATAGATCTTTCTAACGAGCTATTGTACGCGTCAAACAGAGATTGGGTGCCAAAGTTACGACCTCGGGAAATTGATGTACCAATTTCCCCAAACGGGGCCCCCAATTTGGTGTTTCATCTTCTAGGGTTAGGTTTTGGGATGTTAATGGTTTTCCATTGTTTCTCAACAATAAATAGGCCTTCGAGCCTCATTGTAACACAATTCAGAGGCATGTAGCCACCACATCTCTTCTCAGAGATAAGCTACCATCGCCCTAGCTGGTTTATTTCCATTTCTAGTTGTAAGCATATTTCAGTATTTTCCATTAATGAAATGAAGCATTATTTCCGCTGCATCTTTGTGTAAATGGTTATCTCTATATTTTTTTGTGTTCCTATTTAAATCCGGATCATTGGCACAGCCCCCCCACCCCCCCATTGTCCACATATCTAGGTCAGGCTTGGAAACGTTGCCCCAGAGGTTGATGCAGCTAAAAGAATTTTAAATGCATATCATGCCCACAAGTTGGAAACAAAATAAAAATAAAATCGTAAAATTTAAAATATGGTCGAGACCTTAATAATAACATGTGGGAAAAAGGAAAGCATGAGCTCTACCACTTACCAATATGTCGATCACCCTAATTCATAGGACAAGTTGTTTCCCAATCACATCATTAAAGGAACCCATGCACATCCCAACCCCTGGTGGGAAATTAACTTCACCACATTCAAGGGGGTAAAGATTGTTATACATCATACACAACATGCTCTCCTTTCTTAGAGTTTTGAGCAATAATACAAAAAAATGTAAAGAAAAAGGAAAATAAAGAGGGGTGGAAAAGCAAAGGTTAGGGTAAGTCATGCAACCATGATTGCTCCCTCCTCACATATTTATACCCAATATGTGGACTTACTCATTATTGTTATCCTTCTACCCATGGCATTTAGCCCCGAGACCCCTTCATCCCCATTCCATTCCATCATTACTCACATGCCACCTATTGATTGAATGATGTACTACGGACATGTATTTCCCCTGAGGGGATAGGAGGAGTGTAAGAGCCCTATCCTAGGGTCTTCTAACAGATCTATTTCTGATGAATTTAAATGCAATAAGAGGCAATAGTTTACTTTCTTACAAGACTTCTAAACAAATAAAATTTTACCATTTACATTCTAATCCTTATAACTTGTGGAGAACATTTCATTTTAATAAATTTACCTGAGTAATCTATAGAGGAATACCTGTACCGGTGGTTGGTGGAGATACCTTTGAGCTGCTGCTCTTGCTGAACACTTCTCTTGACTGACCCAACTAGATTTACCTCCCAGCCAACTAGGAAATAATTCCTAGCCCAGGAAACCTTCACAGGTTCCCTAGCCCTCTGAGCCCAAGTCCAACCAGATGTAGTGTGTGTGTCCAAGATGAATGATCCAGACCAAGATGAACAATATTTCCCTCCTCTCAACAATCCAAGAAACCTCCACAGGTTCCTAAGGTCTCCAAAAATCACAACAAATCCTAAAATCACAACCAACCCCAAAATCATAAGCAAGGCCCAACCTCCTCCCTTTTCTCCCTTCCCCCTTCCTTTTTATACCCTCTCTCTCTTCTCCATCTCAACCACCTCTCATTAGTTTCATTAACTTCTCATCCATCCTTATAGTTGACTTCTCTTCTCCCAAGTAAAGCTGGGAGTACATTTGGAAATGTGACATGAATATAAAATTGGGAAATTAATTGGAGAGGGCCATGTCTTCTCCCAAGTAATTTTGAAAGTATATTTGGGGATGTGAGAGGAATATATACATTGATAATTAAATGGAGAGGACTATGTCTTCTCTCAAGTAAATGTGAGGGTACATTGGGGAAAGTGAGATGTAATTAAATGGAGAGGACCATGTCTTCTCCCTAGTAAATGTGAGGGTACATTGGGGAATGTGAGATGAATTTATATATTGATAATGAGTTGGAGAGGACCATGTCTTCTCCCTAGTAAATGTGAGAGTACATTGGGGAATGTGAGATAAATATATATATTGATAATGAGTTGGAAAGGACCATGTCTTCTCCCTAGTAAATGTGAAGGTACATTGGGGAATGTGAGATGAATACATATATTATTTGAAATAATGGAAGGAGGCCATGTCCTACCTAAGATTCAATTTGAGAAGGTAAGTTGGGAATTTGAATAATAGAAATCATGAAATTTATATTAGACCAATATTTCTCAATATTTTCAGATAATGTAAACATTAATAAAATTTGCAGGATAAGATTTAAGTGGGGCATTACATACACCCCTCCTTCAAAAAAAACTTCGTCCCGAAGTTAGAATGAAAAGATACAAGGAGTTCAAAAGCATATAGCAGTAAAATTTGATAAGTGAGAAAATGACATTACTTCCCATCAAGAGTCTCCAACTGATCTATATCCTCCTATCCATCCTGACCTACTTCTGTCCCCACCCTATCCATCCTCTGTTTCTTTATCAGTGGCAATGGCCATACTAACCACTGATAAAACCGACATGGAGGAAGCGTCGAATACATCGACCTAACCTCCACAGCAGGCAACTAGCAATCGTCATCACACGTCTAGGGATTGTGTCCACCACTGCCCTCCCATGATTCCAGGTTTTAGAGGATACACGGTGGGAAATGCCTCCACCCCTGCTTCATAACTAGGGTCAACGCCCTAGCATGGACCACACTACAAAGCTGGTTGGACTTGTCATCGAATAATCCAGTCAGGTCGTCTTGCCCCCTGTCATTTGCATTTTACTAGTGTCATAAGAGTGCATATCAAGTAGATACCAAATGCAATAGAACAATGTACATCGTACCTTTCCTCATTGGTCGTCTCGACCTTCCCCAATGGAATAGCAGATCTTGGTTATCATATGGTTCTTTCCAATCTGTAGTTTAGTTCTCATCCATGCATATATATAACCAAAAAATAGATATAGATACATGATCTTAAACATCATGTTTATTAAGCCCAGTGTCCACGTGTCAATTTTTGTTGTTGATACTGGAAATAAATCTTACATCAGATAAATCATAATTTCACTAAGTCGTTGATTAGTTCAATCATATCTATATAAGCCTATATGATGCAACAATAACTCTGACAAGTCATGCACTAGATAAATTGTAACCAAGTAAGTCATACATTTGGTCATACATCCAACATTTCCATCATCAATACCAAATCCATCAATTGATTTTCACGTTTCCAAGCATATGCATATAATGTTCATAAATAACAATATGGAATTGCAAAATAGAACCTTAACATAGGTGGCTATCTACGTTAAAATGGGCATCATAAACGCTCATGTGACATCCTTGTGGAACCCCTCAATAACAATTAGAGTTGAAACAGATTCCATTGTTCGTCATGGAAAATAGCGTTTGAACCCGTATATGTTATAAGGTGGTGCCAAAACCAAAATAATGGCAAGCAACGGATTAGTGCACTATCAATTCTACTAGAAGGTGCTAGTATAAGTTTTATGCATATAATTTCTTTAAAACCTTAGTAAATATAAAATTCCCACTCTTCCAATTTGTTGGTTTTTCATCTTCCAAACCAATTAGTTAATCTTGAAAATAAAAGACTCAAAACTTTAGAAACTGTTTCCAGCATGATTTTCACACTTTACGTTTTTTTGTACTTTGAGAGAAATGTCCTCTAAATGTCAAAGGTTCAAATTTATTATATATTTAATCATTGTTTACTAGTACTAAGACAATTTCATGATATATAATGCAGCTCACAATATGACCCGTCAAATGAGAAATAATTAAACGAATGGAATAATTGCCTTTGCCCTGTTGCTATTAGTATTTCTCTGCTAAATGGCATTGCATTTCTAAGGATGCTTACTCCTTTCACAAGTGGCTAGTGATTGCATAAGTTGTGAAGAAAGTTGAGGGTCCTTTTATCCAAAAATAGAGACACATTATTTTTCATGATATTTTTATTCAACACTAGAATAAGGGTAAGAGTGTATTCTAATATTTCCATTGGTCTTTTATTGACTAAATAAGCTTCCATTCTAAAATCCCAAATTCTCTACGATTTGATCTTCTCATTTAATTTAAGATAATTAAAACAATTATCATAGTAGCCTTACACAAGTCCATGGTATTCAATCTATGTTGTCACTAGAAAATTCCACCAGTTGTTGCATATCCATGGAAAATAATCCAAATATGTGTGATGGTATTCTAGACAATAAAATTCATATTTAGTAAACACTGAGAAATCCATGTATTAATATTACTTTAAGGGATCAAGGAAATTCACCAGCATTAAGGGAACATCCACTACTGGTTTGTACAAATTATATATCCCAATTATATCTCATGTGAACAGTGTGCACTTAATATGCCATCTGTATATGATGGAAATTGCAAATTTCCAAGTGGAATATGATAGTTATGGCACATGGACAGTGATCATATTTCCCAATATTCAACGTTATCCCGTTCTCTGTATTAGCCTTTAGGCTCAGCAGTCATCACCATAAAAGGTATGCCAACATCAACATTGAGTATGACCATTAGATGAGTTTTGAAACAACAGCATATAGATTAAAGGGTATGCTTTATAATGAGCAATTCAAAATGTATTGAGGAGATATTTCTAGTGCTTAAAAGAATGCTCACCTCAAATTTGTCATTATTCGTTTATTGGAAAGTTTTGATCCAAGGTTTTTTTAAGCAAAGGCCTCCAACAGTGGGAGTGATGATTTTTGAACTGGAAACTGTAAAGGGAACAAAACGGGGACAAGCCACTGAACAGCTTGCTGAAATTCCAATAAATCATCAAATTTATGACATGATTGATAGTGAACGGTCCAAAGGATTGACTGTTACAGAGATATGGAAACGGCTTGGACTTAACAATAAGAGGAATTATTATCAACTCACTAATATGGTGTCAAGGTTTGGTTTTCACTTACAGGCAGAAAGTCACAAGAGATCAATGCTTTACCGTGTCTGGACACAAAGCAATCTTAATTCTTATAATAACAATGGTCCAGGCAACAATCAACAACATGCACAAAGAGAAGTGGGTACATCTGAACTTGTTTTGCATGGTGGCAAGGATCTTATATTAGTGGGTGATTCATGCAATGCTCTTTCAGAATCCTTTCTCACCTCTATGAAGAGAAGTTAGAATAAACGAGTATCTCCTCAGCGTGGCAGGTTGAAAATTAAAATAAAACAGATGAGATCAGAATTGGACAAAGAAGATTGTAACCTCGCTGGGAATAGTCGAGCCTTGGTCTAGGCTAATACCACTATAAAACAGTTAGATCCTGATGACCATATAGATGGTGGAACAGAGACTGTATTTCTAAATGATACAAGAACACATTAGATAAAATTTCATGAAAAGGTTCATATGCCTCATCCCATTAATTCTACACCTCCATTACTTTGAGCTGGTCAAAAGTATCCTTGTCTTACGATAACAGCTACTAGTGCTCAAAGGGAGCAGTGAATATTGGAGAGATTGCCGGTGGAGAAGTTTATTTTAAAGGTTGAGCTATACAGGTGGCTTGAAGATCTTGAAAAGGGAAAAACCACAACCATGGACAGAAAAACATTGACTCTTGCTTTACAAAGACTTCAAAACGAGGGTCATTGTAAGTTAATTGTAGTAAGTGTGCATGTTGTAACTAACTATGGACATAGTCGCATAATTGAAGTGGTCTTGCACCCATCTGTTGAAAAAGGGCCAGAGATTTTTGGGCAAATTCATGAAAAGTTGCAGAATTTTGATATGCAAAGTCGTGGACAGGGATTAGCTAGGTCAAAAAAATGATGAATCTGTGCCTATTCTAACTGGTATAAAGACAACATCCAATGCAGAACCTTCAGATTGTCATTATGAAGAAACCAAGTATACCATATTGAGTGAAGTGATTGCAAGAAAAAAACAATGAATGTCATACATATGTTACTGTGTAAATGATGAAACAGCGGAGAAATGCTCCCTTAATGCTTCCAGATGTATACGAATTAATTAGCATTCAAGTGTTATTTCAAATATGAATCAAATTTGAAACAATGTCAAATTTTCCAAAATTCAAGAGAGCAGTGTTGTAAATGAAATCAAAATTTAGATTCCAGCATACAATGGTCAAACTAGTGCCAAATAAACACATTAATGATGTTTAGATATGACAGAAGACACCAACACCAAAGCACAAGACTATGCATGTAAAACAATGCATCCACAATAATAAAAAAAATAGAAGATATATACTAGTTCCAGAACAAGAAAGTTGACATAACAATGATGCAAATACACCCCAAAGTTTGATCATTCAGGACGTTAGCATGAACTCAGGAATTCTGCAGTAAAAGGTAGTATTTGAACCCCTAGCAACAGCAGATAGAACCAGTGTGATGCTAGTATTATTGAGTATATGTTTGGGCTATTATTAGCACTGATTTAGTTTTGGATATACCTGAGATATCAGTCATGCAAAAATTGTCAAAAAGGAAATGTTTTGACAGAGTAGAGTGTGATCTGATTAGTGTGATCTGATTGCAGATTAGAAAACCTTGTTCGTAACTCCAAAGGGCTAAGAGATAGGCTTGTTCATGCGTTAATGTGAGTCTTTAGAAGATGTATCAAGCTATAAAATACCAAACCCATCATGAATACTTGTAGATCAAAATAATGTGATCTCAAACTCCAGACATCGAACTTCAAGAACACAACTCGTTCCAGTTATATTAGTCAAATTGTTCATCTTATTTTGGCATGACTTTTTCCTTGGAGATGTTTTCTACTGCTAGATTTATCAGAATGATTGCACGAAGCAATGGAAATAGACTGAAAATTAAACCGTTTATGCAATCAATTGTTCCATCATGAAAGTGACTTGGAAGGCGTGAATCTCATGCATTTGAATGTTATGATGAGCAATAAATGATTATTATGCCATTAGTGTGCTTTATTTCTCATAAACAGATTCAGATCTGAAAAGAATTAGATTTGTAGCCCTGAACGTCAAGTGATTAGGGCAGAATTTATTCAACTTGCCAAGCAAGTCGTTCACCTTGATTTAGGGTCGCCGCTTCTGTAATGTGTAGATCACGAAAATGGTGCAACACTTACCCTAAATCCTTAGTATAAGCAACCCAATCAGAAAGATGAGACTTTAAATATTTGGATAGATCTTTAGATGTGACAATTAATGACAAAAATAGGTTAATCCTTAATCCTGGCAATGCTAAAGATAAACCATGAAACTATTGTTCAGCATGTGAGATCCAAGCATTCAAAAGGTATGAGAAATGAAACACCCTTGGATTTAATCAACTTAGACAAAAATTTAACAAGTAACCCTAGGTTGTAAAAACAAACAAAAAGTAAAGGCAAAGAATTTTTGGGGGCTTCTTGGTTGAAGATGTTTGATGGACCAATGCCTTAAGGGACTATGGAGTCACTATGCAAAATCCAAATGTAGTTAAGGGTTTATGATGAGAAACTATCGATGCCACCTAGAGGATTGCCTCTCAAGTGTTATATAAGGCTATATTAAGATAAGCTGAATTTGAAGTGTCTTATGCAGTGCCTAAGAATGCTATCATTCGTTATTCGATATGAAATAAGATAGCAATATTGTCTGTGATAGAAAAGAAATCACTTATAAGTGCATCAAGAAGATAAGAGGCATATCTTGAAGCCTTTGAAAGAGGAGGGACAATCTGATATAGTTGCAATGTCTTCCCTAAAATAGGCTGGAAAGAGTTTCTTGGAGATGTTAAGGATATGTTTGTTATCTGTCGTGCCCAAGAGAAAACAAAGGAAATCAAAAAACAAGAAACCTGTAAGTTTCTTACGGTGTAAGACTAAGCACAATGGCAGCACAAACGGAAGTTGTAGATTATCATAGTATCTCCATCCAAATTTCAACTCTTTCTTTAGGAAAGTGCAACCCAAAGACTTTAAAACAATGTAAATTCCTATTAAAAACTTAGAAAATTATCATTGTGTGTGCAAAAGAAGAGGTTGATCAAGATAACAATGATATAGCATGTGATGAAGAAGTAAAATATTTTGACCAACAACAAAAGTGTTTTAAATGAAAATCTTTTGATATTGTTGGGTCAGAGCACTTGTGATGATGCAGAGCATGCACGAAATACCATTTGCAAGATGGATATTGTGTTTTTCAATAGATGGCAGAATGTTGGGTTTGAAATTATTGACACCATAGCACAAGGAGAAGGAATCGTAGTGTCTAGGATACAACATAGAGCACTTTTGGAAAAGGGCATATAACTGGTAACCCTGTCATGTTGGCTAAACCACAAACTTTCATGAATGCGAGTGGAGAATTGGTTGGGCCATTTGTCGCATACTACAAGATTCCTCTCAGTCAAGTACTTTTGATATTTGATGATATGGATCTGCCATTTGCAACACTCAGACTTCTGCCAAAAGGTGGACATGGAGGCCATAATGGGTAGATTTTAAATATATCCCAGGCCACTCTCATTTAATATTATTGAGTCGTTGTCTCTAATTCCAAAACTGCACTGTCTTAGTTTGGTGTAAGAAGGACTTTGCATTTATTTGCTTGTCATGTCTCTATTTTAGTCTATTTTATTTTAGTAATTCTTCTTCTTAGTTTCTGGCTTTTTCTAAATTTTGATTTCTTGTGAAAACTCACTGCAAGTTTTGTTTTGTGAGATATTTGTTAGTCATTGCCTTTGTCAAAAATAGCCCTTGTTATTACTATACTTTAGCTACTTTATTTTTTTTTTTTTTTTTTTTTCTGATCTCATTTGGTATTTGGGAACTGGTTCTTTGTCTAGAGGATTAGTTGGCTCACTAGATTCCATTATTTCCTACTAGATTTATCTAGGTTTCACCGGAATGAAATAATTTAAAGGACTTAGCTAAGTCATCATCCCAAATTGTTTGTAAACAACACAGATATGAATTTAAATTGTTAAAATATATATTAATGATTGTCAAGGATACGTGCTAGCAATATGATGGGTGGGATGAACAAGGCTTATAAAAATAGATGTTGAACACACTGTAAAATACAGACTTTGTACTTGATTTGATGTCGAAGCTTTTATGCATGTAAAATTCAAATTTGGTTGCAACATGTGAGCTTTCTATGATCCTTGTTGCTTGGATTTAAATTTGGTAGCTCCATATAAAACATAGGATGAAAAGCGTAATTAATCATTTCAAAGGGAGCCATGAATTTCCACGTTTAAGAATTAGCATAGGCAAGCCACCTGGAAAGATGGACCCTCCATGTTATGTTTATGAATTTGGATAAGGATTAGGATCATTCATGTAGTTCTTCTCGAGCTACTAATCGGTCACATACCTCTAGGCTTAAATCGATCCCTGGCTAATCAGAGCCTTGTATCACAGTTACATTATTACAATTCTTTTTTTATGAGCAATTCGTTTCCTTTCCCTGTCTGAACTGATGGAAGACATTATCCATAGTGTCGAGAAACATAGATTATATGTATGCCCATGGTGTCAGGAAACCCTAGATGGCATCAAAGATCCTTTTATTCTGATCTTCCTATAGCAACATGTGTTCTCTTATAACAGCTTGTGCAGACTTCCAAACCATTAGCAACAATGTGGGTATCTAATAAGCAGAGTTAGCTTTAAGCCTTCCTTATTTCCATATCATAATCCCCCCACCTCCACTTCACCTTCTTCTCTTCTTTATCCTCATTTTCATCCTCAGATGTCTCCTATGTTGCCTTCCTTCTCAGGCTGTAATTCACTAGTTACAACACTTCCAACACCCAGGTGGCACAACATGCCCGAGAGCTTTTCGTCACCACCATTTCCTATTATCAGTGTAGGGAATGAGATTCCAAAGGTTGAGGAGAGTGCTCTGCTTCTTCGAAGTAGGAGTGAAAGCATTCGTTGCAGTCGATCACCTGAAAATGGTGCTTTATCTGAGTGGCATCCTCAGTTCCATTCCGTTAAGCAAGTTTCCCTCAAGAAGGGTAATGCTACGAAGGCAATGAGAACAAATTGGAGGACTATAAAAGATCTCGTCCACAGCAAGTTGGCCAGAAAGTGGATGGCGAGGTTGATTAGAAGACTTGAAGAATATTTTTGAATGGAAATTGGTCGATAGTGGGTCACAAAAGGCACAACATGGTACTGGGCTTGGATCGGGGAAGCAAAAATTTGCAACCTCCCATAGAAAGACCAATGAAAAGAAAAAAAATTCCAAGAAAGCAGTCTCTGTAATGAAAGATGGAGGAAAAAACCAATAATGCCAGAATTTATAATTCATCAAAAGCAAAGGGAATTATGCTTCTTAAGAGGACCCCAAAGGTAGAAGTTGCTACCAAGAATCCTTCAAAAGTATCTGGCGACTCACCAATTGCAAGTAACATAGCTGCTTATGATTGTCTAAAGGATGTAGATGAAGTGGACTTAGACAATTCTGAGTCTAATTCTCTTGATATATCTAATGGAAAGAGTACCACTATTTCTCGTCATGACAGTGCCTCAAGCCTCCCACGTGTTGAAGGCACCAATTTTGGGGATTTTAGCAACTGCACAGGCGAGGGACACAACAACGCATATCTCGAAAGTAAGGCAAGAGATCACATAAATGGAATGCACAGCTAGCGACTGTGACATGGAAGAGAGAATACTATTCACACCAGATTATGGAGGCTGGAAGAAGAAGGAATCAGGACTGGAGTTGGCTTCTACCCTTCTAGATTTTAATGATCGCAATCATCTTCCCAAAGAAAGTAATGAGGCTTTGCGAGTTGGGTGCGAAGTTATATCAAACTAGCCTGGGGCTGTCGAGATTCCTTTGAATCCTGAAGATATTTCAAAAGGATTATTTCTTGAAGCCACGGGTGTTCTCAGTCTTGATGATAAAGGAAAAAAGTTCTATGCAGTCTTGCAATGTCTCCACATGACATAGAACTGGGCAAGACCCGCATACAGAAATTCCCCTCCATCGAGCACATTACCATTGCCAAAATTTTCCATGCAACAACTGAGAAGTGTTTCCTTGGAGTTGTTGCCTTCAAATAATGATGAATTTGGTGTAGTTGGAACTGCTGCTACCATAGTAGGTTCTCACTCAGCGCCCCCTTCTCACACCAGGGATGCACCAGAATATAGCCCTCCTCGAGAAAAGATGCAAGGATTCTCTTTGGATGTGGCCTCTGCCACGAAGAATCTGAGGCGGATGTTGAATCTTGATTTTGATGCTTGAAGAAATTGAGAAATTCTTAAAATAAATGGAGAGTTGGCCAGATTTTCTTACTGAAGTTTCCGCGAGTATCAATATAAAGTTGCATATGAGAGAAATTCAAGGTGCTTGCTATATTAGGCAGCTACAGAGGTGAAGTCTGCCCCTAGGAGTGCGTATCTTCTCTATAAAATTGGATATGATCTATATAGTAGCTAAGATACTTATATGCATGGTTTGGAAGATCATCATATCAGAAGGGTTGGAAGAATGTGTAAAGATTGCAAACTTCCCAACAGGGATGTAAGGTTGTTCTCCTGGCCTTATAATTGCTCATTCATTTACAGCAAATGTAATTATGAATATGTTCGGATTTTTGTTTTGCATGTCCTATAAAATGTCTGTCTTATTGTTTTAAAAGAAACTTCAGCTATAAGTAAGTAATTATTTTATGAGGTTTGCTTTTCTAGTTTTACAGTTGGAGTCATTAGGGGTTTTGCTTTTCTGGTTTGGATAGGCCATGGCCGACTGAATAGGAGAGCTTGGGCACTGGGATGTTAACTGAAGTTCTTCAAGTTGAACATCTGCAAAGAAATGTTCGACTACTGAATAATGAATTTAGTTCCCAGGTCAAAAGTGCGACTCCGTGTCCTCTTAATTAACATTTTTGTTCTTTATGAGGGTTACAAGCTCCTTATAGCGGAATTTGGGTTTAGTGGGTTTCGGGTCCAGATTTTGAACCAAAGCTCTAATACCATGTGTAAGAGCCCTATCCTAGGGTCTTATAACAGATCTATTTCTAATGAATTTAAATGCAATAAGAGGCAATAGTTTACTTTCTTACAAGACTTTTAAACAAATAAAATTTTACCATTTACATTCTAATCCTTATAACTTGTTGAGAACATTTCATTTTAATAAATTTACTTCAGTAATCTATAGAGGAATACCTGTATTGGTGGCTGGTGGAGATGCCTTTGAGCTCCTACTCCTGCTGAATGCTCCTCTTGATTGACCCAATTGAATTTACCTCCTAGCCAACTAGGAAATAATTCCTAGCCCAGGAAACCTCCACAGGTTCCCTAGCCCTCCAAGCCCAAGTCCAACCAGATGTAGTGTGTGTGTCCAAGATGAATGATCCAGACCAAGATGAACAATATTTCCCTCCTCTCAAAAACCCAAGAAACCTCCACAGGTTCCCTAGCCCTCCGAGCCCATGTCCAACCAGATGTGGTGTGTGTGTCCAAGATGAATGATCCAGACCAAGATGAACAATATTTCCCTCCTCTCAACAACCTAAGAAACCTCCACAGGTTCCTAAGGTCTCCAAAAATCACAACAAATCCTAAAATCACAACCAACTCCAAAATCATAAGCAAGGACGAACCTCCTCCCTTTTCTCCCTTCCCCCTTCCCTTTTATACCCTCCCTCTCTTCTCCATCTCAACCACCTCTCATTAATGTCATTAACTTCTCATCCATCCTTACAGTTGATATTTCTTCTCCCAAGTAAAGCTGGGAGTACATTTGGAAATGTGACATAAATATAAAATTGGGAAATTAATGGGAGAGGACCATTTCTTCTCCCAAGTAAATCTGAAAGTACATTTGGGAATGTGAGAGGAATATATATAATTATACTATATATATATATATTATATATATGTTGATAATTAAAGAGAGGACTATGTCTTCTCCAAGTAAATGTAGGGTACATTGGGGAATGTGAGATGTAATTAAATGGAGAGGACCATGTCTTCTCCCTAGTAAATGTGAGGGTACATTGGGGAATGTGAAATGAATTTATATATTGATAATGAGTTGGAGAGGACCATGTCTGTCCCTAGTAAATGTGAGGGTACATTGGGGAATGTGAGATGAATATATATATTGATAATGAGTTGGAGAAGACCATGTCTTCTCCCTAGTCAATGTGAGGGTACATTGGGGAATGTGAGATGAATACATATCTTATTTGAAATAATGGAAGGAGGCCATATCCTACCTAAGATTCAATTTGAGAAGGTAAGTTGGGAATTTGAATAATAGAAATCATGAAATTTGTATTAAACCAATATTTCTCAATATTTTCAGATAATGTAAACATTAATAAAATTTGCAGGATAAGATTTAAGTGGGGCATGACAAGGAGCTAATAGGAATGTCTATTAAACAATTCTACCTAGGGAGGTAAAACTATTATGTGATCAAAGCCCCAAATTTGCAAGAGAAGCTCCATATAAACTCTAAATTTTCCCTTGACTAACAAGCTTGACTCACTTATATGCATTAATGATTAATTGTACCAAATGTTCAAGATGCAACACTAAACATTGTGTGTGATTGGCAAGCGGTTTTCATCATGGACTGGGTGACTTAACTGGAGCCAAATTCCACTATAGGAACATATACTATCCTACAAGTGAAGCGTTGAGAGCTAATATGGGACTCCTACTACTTGTAGAGAATCACTCCATTCCATTCACACCTTCAACACCACAACGGTTTGTACTTTTCCTTGACTATTCATGGGATTATGCACTTGTACCAGTATGCCCCCAACTGGTTTAGCAATGTACACACAATTTGGCAATTGATCTAAAGCCCAAATGAGGTTTGTATCACCCTTCGAGACATGGGAGGTCTAGCACCATTCTCTAAGCCCTAAATGTTGGAACTGATCTAGGCTATTCTATCACCAGGAGATCCATGAGACCCAATTCGTACCCTAAACACAAAATTGGGTCAACATGATGATTTCCATATATATCTAGGGGCCAACCCATAGAGGATGATTTTTGGAGCCCTATTCACTCAATTCAACGCTTGAGGAGCTCAATATGTACCTCCAAAAGGACCACACATTGATGATGTCAACCTTTCAGCCCTTTTAAGGGTTAATTCTTATGATTTTACATTGGCTATGAGGTTTGTTTGTAACCTCAATTAGTTTTTTCCATCAATTTACAACTAAGAGGTGCTTTTAAGCTAAATTAGACCTCATTGGACATGTATAAATAAGACATATGTCATTTGACTCTGTCGTCGTCATGACTTGGAGAATTCAAACCTCATAAAGAATTTGCACTTGTTCCTTCTTGGCCATCAGACATTCTTTGAATGCATTTCGAAGCAATTTTGGATTGTCTTTAGAGCTATTTATTTGGTGAATGGATGTATATACTACTTGTTATCTTGTATACACTGATATGAGGTGTACAAAGAATGAAATGAAATGCAAGAAAGTAAATGGAACACACATGAAGACATATATCATAGATTACAATAATATGGTGGAAACCCAACTTTTATTAATAACTAAAATAACATAATATTGTAGAACACAAATTGGTTAGAATGGTGGTAGTTATCACTAAACATAGAGAGATAGAAACTATGCACATTCAAAAGATCTATCACAAGATGCCAACAAAATGGCCTTTTAAAAATAAATAAAGAACCCTAGAGGTCGAAAATATAAACCTAGAAGATGAAAAACTAAAAGGTTTGTAAGCCCCAATGGGTTTAGTTGGTACATCAACTTCTCAGGGTTGTAAATTTTGCATAAAATATTTGTTTGGCACACTTGGTATGCCACCAGAAATGTTTATCTGAGAATTAAACATTTTGACTAGGGCCAAGAAAGATCCTACAACTATTTCCTCGGCCCCCACCACATCAAGAAAGCATCGTTTAGGGCCTCAAAACAACCCCACAAGTTTAAGACCTAGAAAAACTAAAGAAAAACTGCTAAGATGGAGAACTATGCTTTGAGTCAGTGGAATACGTGAGTGACCACCAATATCCACCTAGATCAAATACTTGTGTAGTCTCCTTACAAAACTTAGACTTAACTTTAGCGAATCATGTCATTAAGGAAAACCATCTAAATCCAAGTGTCACCTTCAAATATATTTCCCACCAAAAATTATACTCAACTATAACACAAAATTATTATCAAATAGTTACATCATGTAGGTAACTTTAATTCAGATGGTAAATATCAAGTAAACTTGCAACTAAAAGCATCATTTTAAACAATACAATAAGTTATTTCAAATATTTTACCTACCACTAAATAAGGGTGTACTCTTTTCCACCTAACCATAGGCTTATTTGTACTTATCTCTGTCTACAATAGTCCCCCCCCTAGCCAAGCCATGATACCATTATCAAAACTTGGTTTCTTAAGGGAATTGATGGGTGTGAAGGCCACTCTCCTTCACAGAATGACAATGGTAAAAATCTCTTTACCCAATAAGCCCAGGACTTCCATAGATTATATAAATACCTTCCTACGTGGTTGCAATTTCACAAGGGATTCCCTTCATTACATGTGAAATCCTTCATAAACCCCCTCTCTCAATGCATGTTTCTCTAGCTAGCCAACATCATAATTGACATCCCTCTTTTACTAGGTCAAGTTCAAGATTTCAAGCTCAATTCCAATAGATAAATTCAAGTTTTAACAATTCTAATTACTTATTAATTGATCCAACTCAAGAACCCTTGGGAATGATTATTGGCATCTCAAACAAGTTCTATTTTCTTATAAATGATTAGCAGTAAATCCATTTGTCAATCTACTTATTTTCCACCCATGGGAATTCTCATTACTAATGAGAATTTACAGAACTCTTGGAAACTATTTTATACACATGTTGTGTCTTCTATCCACTCTTCTCACATTGAATAATAATCACCTTGACCCCCATCTATTTCCTCTTGTCCTTACCTAAGAGAACTTGTGATTTCCCTAGCTTGTGGAAAAGTAATTCATGGGCCATCTGGGAAATTGAGGTAGGTTCTTGCTAGTACATTTGGATGATGGATGGATTTTAGCCATCTCATACAACTCTTGGTACATCCATAACTATGGTTGGTTGGCTTCCCAACTACCCATCTATTGTTTAGTAACTACTTTTGTGAAAGTGGGAAGAAAGGGAAACAATTTTGAATTTATATTTTGGTAATCTAGAAATATGGGTTTTTGATAAAATATTTGCTTAGCAAGTAAGGTAATCTCCCAACCCACTCACCAATCCCTGCTTGTGATATCATGGCTAGTACTGTTGATTCACCCTCATGCTATTTTTAAGATAATTCTCTTCATTCATCAGCCAGATGTTATTACAACAATTTTAATTGTCTCCCACAATTCAAAAATAATCAGAATGTCTTTTTTGCGACTCACGAAAACGCTAGGTCATAATTATAATTACAAATTGGGGAAAATAGTGTGTTACATGTACCTCCTAACAACACATATTCTACATGGGAGAAAAAATATCCTTTTCAAAGGTCATGTGTGGTACTTGATGCCTTATCCATGGCCCTAAAGCTAGCGGTGCATTATTTAATGCCACAAGCACTTATTTTCATCCCTCAACCAATATTTATGCTTTGATAGATGTTTGTGGTGCATAATACTTCCTAACAATACTCATTTATCCACACTGAGTTGAAATATCGCCTACACAAGTTAAAGGGTGGTTCATTCCGTCCTTCAGGTGTATTGAGCATTA